>JAUZNC010017138.1:0-26753 GCA_034780395.1 Vannuccia rotundouncinata | reverse complement strand
TACCTGCTGGACCCTATTTATTTGTTCATGTAAATTCATGTAATAAATAAATAAATTATTATTATTATTATTATATAGCAGCATTCAATAATTACTCAGTGCAGTGTTTGGAAAATCGATAACTTATAAAAAGTAAGAATATCTTTTAAGCGCCATAGTGAGCGTACTTCAGATTTATATTTCGTAACAAGAAAGCCTTGTTGAATTACCATTGTTGAATTTGTTTGTGCATATACCACACATGATGTTGGTGTCTCGTACCAATTAATAAAATGAGTCAAAACGTTTCAATTGTTTCTTGAATGTTTCCTCAGCCTTAACAAAATATTATTAATTAGATAAAAGTACTTAAAATGTTTGTGTTTAGACAGACAAAGAAAAGATATTAATATGGATAATAGAGAAAGCACCACTCTACATAATTGAACTACATTAGAACTAATAGAATTTACTACTTTACAACTGAATAAAATCGTTTCAATGAATGTCATTTTAAAAATGTACAAGTATAATATAGGCTGTCCTGATAAAAATACGAGCTAAATCCAAAGTCTGTTTGCGAATTCACCCAAGTCACCCCCTTTGGATCCGCCCCTGATATAATACATCTATTTGAACAAGTAAAAATTATTATTTATAGAATGTCTTACTAATATGGAAGAACATATGCGAGTGCAGTATGACAGCGCCCCTCATAAAACTTTCTGCGATCGTTTTTTTTCTGTCCGAGTAGATTTTTAATTCATAACAACAATCAATTCTTGGTACAACAATGAAAACCTTTACAGCGAAAAATTGGAGAGCTAGAGGGTATTACCGGAAATGTTGCCGCACATGTTGCAAATAATAATAAATAGATATTTTTTTATTATACTAAATAATTTTACGTTCAATATTTGTCACATGGTTAATTTTATAAATAAATTGTAATAGTTTTCAAATTTAATAAATTTAATTATAGATTTAGCACTTAGATTTTAAATAAAATAGAATAACTCGGAAGGAGCGAATTTATAACATTAAATAAAAAACATAATTTATTTTGAAACAAAAAAAAATAAGTCTGATATTATTTGTATGTCAGCAAATAAATAGAAAAATTTGAATAACTCTCAACAACAACAACTGTAATATATCGGAAAACATCTTTCAAAATATTATATATTATAATTAAACCGTAAAAAAATTTAAATTAACTTCTATAAGTTATATCTTATTCATTAATAATAAAATGACCGATTCTTTATTATAGTAAAACTTAACAAATATAATATAATTCATAACTAAATGAAATAATAAAAATTATATTATTTCAAGCACACAAATATTACGTAATATATATATATATATATAATTACATAATATATCATGCTTTCGGTAAGTTTCGATACAATTATATTTCGTATTAAAAAACCCTTAAATAAAATGAGGTAGACAACGTGTAATATTATTTCAATATATAAAAATTAGATTTTCGCATTACACTCATTTATTTAATTTTACTATAGTTGTGCTATTAATTCAGTCACATTCCATTATTATTTTTACATCATATACAGTCGATTCAAATCTAAAGAATGATTTACAGCTACAATCGCTAAAGAAAAATGCCATCTAGAAATTTACCTTTGCTTAAAATTCGCACGACCATAATAATAGACGATGTACAAACTAAAAAGGGCGCGGTTGACCAACAATTTTTATTGTGTTATAAAATTTCAGAAATGGTCGTTGACAATATAATTATAAGTATTTGAATCTAGAATATTAGATCGTTAACTTACTTACCCGTGGCCAACATTTGTATATTTTACTATCGTTAACAAATTGGATTGTCAATATGTAAGGGAAAAAAATGTATGTGCCGACATGACGTGCGCTATATAATACTATTTATTTATTACACTTAATTATACTTTCTTTATTATCATTATTCAATAATTTAAATGGTAAGTTCTTATATAGTAGATTTATTATAAACGTTTACTTTGATATAAACAGTAATTAAAATAATATATATATTGCTACAAAACTGTTTGTTGGGTGACACAAAAGCGCTGTTTCCAAATTACTTTTAGAAACAAGCTGTTAGATTAATAAAAAATTTCAATATAGAACTTACGACAAGGCAATAATAATCCGGCATGAACAAATACTATTAGCAGAATGCTGTACATTTCTTCTGTATGATTAAATTAATATCCAAATGAAACAACTGTATTATTTGCTTTTCTGATTAAATAATACACAATTAAAATCAATCAATTTATGATATACCCTTAGTAAACTGTGCTCATACGAATAAAGAATACATAATTTCTTCTCCTCAGATTTTATTGGTCGACAAGTCACAATACAATCACTAGTGAAACATCAATTTAGTCACTGAACTTATGCATTTTATTTTTATCGCTATTACCTATATATGTTCTGTAATTCCATGGTGGGAGAGTTTGGGGAGATTGCAATAATATTTTCAAGCTTTACACAGTCTATATCCTTATCAGTCATATTATATTTTGAAAGTCTCAGTTTAATCAAATAATATAGTACATACATATAGTAATAAATTTGATAATTATGAGTTCATTTCTATATTAATGAGTAAATAAAAGTAAATAGTGCTATAAGTAAGTAATTATTTACAGTTAACATTTATATTATGTTGAAAGTATATATAGCAATGAAGTTAAACATATTATAAAGATTTTGTATTTACTTAACTGATTATTTTAAATATGCTGTACACGCCAATACATGCGTGGATATAATAAAATGCTTATAATTAAAAAAGTTATATAATTATAAAAAACGAATTCTATCAGAAGTAAGAAGATTAATTCTTTGGGACAGTTATGAAGGATAATAAACTATTTGTAAATAAAGTCAAATACTTTATAATAAAGTCAAAATGTAGACTCCAAACTGAACCAAATGTCAAACAATTTAAAATTCAATTTTATCAGGAACACAGGTTAAGGGTGGGGTTATTTAAAAACAATGATTACAATTGTTTACAATATATGTTACTGTCTTTTAAACATGCAATATTTTAATTTACATAATAATAATAAAGTTGGTATTAATAAAAAATGTAATAATCCAGGGAAGATGCCTGGCTGAAAAGTTAAAATTGCTCCCAATTTGTTTCGATACTCATTTATGCAAAGCTAGAATTGTTTTGGTCAACTCTTGAATTTAGACTGATAATATATTTGTTATTGCTATTAAAATAATCTTCCATTTAGTTGAACTTTAAAATCATTTTTTTTGTAGACATTTATGTGATCGTCCAGGTTCATTGTTGTCCACTGCAGTCAAAAAAATACTGTTAATATAAATCCACCGTTGATATTGTAATTATAGTCTTATTGATGTGTTTTGTCATTATTTGAATTGTTAATATACTATCTGACTATGTATTAACAAAACGCTAATAAAAATTTTTTTTAAATTAATATTTATACTTTTGATATAAGATTCGCTATAAGTCATAAACATTTAAAACTTAAACAATATATAGTTGCTATATAACTTCAGTAAATGGGTTACTTTTAATGGCTTGTGTTTTTCAGAAATATGGTAAATGATCTTCTGAATGAGCCGTATATAATTCAATCATGGATAAGATAATATAGAGATCTAACTTCTATGTGAATATGACCTCGATGATTTTTCGATTTAATTCATTTATTAAAGCATTTTTTTAAAATCTAAATCAAGATTAAAATGGGATAAGACAAGTATATCTTAATGAATGAAATGGTCTCTACTTATAACAAAATATCAGTAATAGAAAAATTATTTTTTTTAGGAAAAATATTATTTTTTAAACTTAAGATTTTCTGTCGGTAATTTTATTTCAAAAATAATAAAATTTAATTTTAGACCTTATTAAATAAAGGAACTGAGATTACATAATTATTGAGAAACCAAATTATATACAAACCTATACAGATTCCTGATATACAAAAGTATTCAAATTTTCAATTACTGTTTATATCAAAGTAGAGACACAAATGTGTATATTATATTAAAACTCATTGTCTAACAATTTTCAACTATTATCTGCTTTTCTCCAACTCATTAATGCGATTTGAACCTCGAAATTGTAATTGGTTCTTATCCTGTAATTCCAACTAATTACAATAAACACCCAAATAATATATTTAAGAATATGAATAGAAACCTCAAAAAAAACTCTAGTTTTTCGTTTTACTGTCAATTTAATTGATTCGTGAAGGAGTGAACAATTGTTTGGAAAAGGGTGTATACCTTATACACCTAGGTACAATAAAATAATCAATTTCTAGAGCAGCATTTCATGGAAAAGACACTAGATGACAGAGATCAGTCAGAAGCCAATCAACAGAGAGGTATAGGTATTGATTAAGGAATACAATATATAAAAAAATATGCATACACAAATGATTGCATATTAAACATATACAATCAAGTAATATTTACCTAAATACAGTCTTGTATGTATACATATATTACAGAATGAATGTATTAGTTTAGTATAATAATACTCTTTTAAATGTTCTAACGTAATTATTCTTCCAATATATTATATATATTTTTAAAAATTGGAAGTCTTTAAAATATTTTGATTTTTTTAAATATATAAATAACTATACCTACTCAATTGAAATAATGATGTCCATTTTTCAATTCTACAAGATATTAATAACTTGGAACTAACCAATTAATAGATGACATTGTTCCATTGATTGCTATTATATATATGCAATGTTTGCTTTCATCGCTTTTTTTGAATATTTTTAAATACAAATTATAAAAAAGAATCATACAACTATAAAATTATTCGAAAATTTTAAATTTATAAAATTAAAATAATTTATAGTTATCTGTTTTTATACCGTGTGATTTGTTGTAACGCTATGTACCGAAATGAGTGGAGACAATTTAATTGATGCATACACACACACACATTGTATGTATTCTATAATAGTAATTGGTGTATAACTTTGTCATCCTAAATATATATTTGAAAATTCTAAATAATTACAATTAGTAAGAAATGTTTAAAAAATGTCAGTTGTGTATTTATATGATTACCCTGTATAAGCAAATGGGTAGGTTTCTTCTGTTGTGACTATATGTGACTATATAACCAAAGTGTTAGTATCTTTTCTGCTTTGTTTTTGTATTTAAAAAACTATGACCGATTCTGAATAAGATGAAAATTGGATACGATGTATTCATGTTCTATACTTGCCACCAGATCGTGAGGGTTGAACACAGTCAGATCATTGTATATTGACAATAAGTGATTGCTGCACTTATATTTACTTTATATAATTCAACTGTGAGCATGTTTGAATTAATTGGTTAATTAATGTTTTAATTAGTCAACTATGTTTTTATATGACATTTAATAAATACCTATAAATACTCATGATTAATATATGCATAAAATGTCTTCAGTTGACTGATGTAAATTCTATTTTTGTTTATTGTCCCAAAAAACTTTTTATTTACAGTTTTAGTTTTTTTGTAATAAAAAAATATTGAAAATGAGGTCTGTGAGACTGCATCACGATACAGCACGTGTTAATATTATCAAAGGTAACGAAATGTTATATAACCGTTACCATCAATGTACTAAAAAAATCCTCTCCTAAATGTTAAAGTATATTTTATTTATTTCCCTAAAATCTAATTAAAATTTAATCAATTTAACCAATTAATTTAGTACATTAATTTTAAATATATACATTAAACGTTACAAAACAAGCAATTATTTAAATAATAAAATTAATGAATATCTTGTATCTGCAGTTCATGACCAACAAATATATTCATGCAATTTACAAAACATTTTATCCAACTATTTTCTATTTTGAAAACTTTTGGAGATTATTAAATATATTTTAGACATTAATATATTTTTGATAAAATGAGTAAGATGATATGGTATACAATTTATTTTAAAATGTCTACAGTAGGTATTCAATTTGTTATAAACATTCAGTACTATACGTTTTCTGTATTTAATATAAAAGCATCTTCAGCATATTTGTAAAATATTTATACGCTAATTTCAATATACAATGCGAAATAATCTCAAAATTAGTTTTATTGATAATTTTGTTATGGAGGTTTCAAGGATTTGAGATATTTGTGAGATTTATAGTAATTCTAATAAATAAAAAATGCATTATACTTACAAAATTACCTTTAACTATATAAAATTAACGTAGGATTAAAACAGATTAATAAGGTGGTAGTTCAAAATGTTTGATAAACAATTTTTCACAGTTAGGGATGTTACAATGAAACTTTGAATAGCGATATAAGGCAAATAAAATATATCTCATAACAAAATATATGCACACTATGTACTCCTGAAATTGGGGCTATTGGTATATTAATATAAAAATATTCCCAAAAATATATTGTATTATGAAATGTATTTGACCGTTTAGTGAGGTTTCACCATTTATTTGTGAGAATGACCCACAATTGTTTTTAAACAATCGGCGAAATGCTACTTTTAATTATGTCAATTTCTGTTCGGCGAAATGCGATTCGGCGAAGTGCTACGTACCCGTTCCAAATAGCATTTTGATATTTATTTTAAAAATATAAAATTATTTTATAGTTGTCAGAATTATTTTAAGATATTTGCTTAAATGAAATTTATTATTTTTTCTGTTTATATAAATATTTATGTCAACTTTTTAAATAGTTAATTAAAATATTTTTTATTTGAAAATAATTCATTACATTATACAATTATTTTTGCGATAATAAAATTTTACTTTTTATACAACTGGCGTACATTAAAGTAGCTTAACTATAAATATATAAATTAGTGCCTTTGTGATAACTTCTTACAATATACATTTGTTATGATACAATAATATAAAAGTATGTTATAATACTATACATTTACACAGAACAAAGTCATAAGTCTGTGTATATATGGTGGCAATAGCATAAATATCTTATTATAAAAAATAGTAAATTAGTATGTTTATTATACTTTATCAAACAAACCGTTTTTTATAATGTGGTTTTCAAAAACTTCAATATTTAATCTTTGTGTATATATACAAATAATGTCAATATTAATCCAGTAATAAAATCCAATAATTAAATATATACGGAAATTAAAAGTATTTCATTGTTAAAATGTGTGGTTAACATGAATAAGTCAGACATGATCCCATAGGAGGCATGCGAAAAGAAAACGTAATGCTCTAAGTGTATAGTCCAATATGATACAAATGGATGATGTGTAAACTGATATAAAAGTCGATTTGGACAATAAATTGTTTAGACTGAGAGTAATATAGTTCGATATTAACCCTCTATTATATTGAGTTTAGTTTTAAAGAAAGAAATGTTGTTTGGTTAAAAGTCTTTCACAATATATACAAATATAACACAGCTATTTAGAATTTGTATAATACGAGTATTTACGATTGTAATAAGGGTAAACAATACAATTTCCATTTACACTCTGGATTGATAAGTGGGTGGTGGCTTTTTGGGAGGAACTTGAGGCAGTCGGGGATATCCTAGCATAGATGGTCTCCCAATGGCAACGCTGTTGCTCGAACTAACGTAAGCAGAGTTTCCATAGTTGCCTTCGATAGTTGAAATACTCGGGCGAGTGGGACTTACTTCAGGGCAAATTATAAATTTCTTTTTGGTAAGTACAACGAACATGATTATGAGACCCACAACTAGTATTAAGACAATAACAACGACAGCTATAATCCAGGGCTCTAAAAATAAACATTTAAACAAATAAAAAAGTGTTCACGAGCAATAACCAAAATTGATTTGCAATGCTAATCAATTAAAACTTATATTCAACTAATATTTTACAAAGAAAATATACAAAACTGCATATTATGTATTATTATATTCAATGTATTATGTTCTAGAACGAACGAAGGAAAACTTTTATTAACTTTTATCCATAAAAGCTAACACATGTTTAAATTACGGCATGTTACACTATTTTCCCCTGGTCATGCAGTTTGCAGTAAAACAATTTCGTTATTTATGACACATTGTGTTTTTAATATTTGCCTTTTATGATTTTTTAGACAAAACTAGATTAATTAGGATTTTTAACTTTTTAAAATGGGCAAATCTTTTTACCAACGTTTAATAAAATGTGTTAAAAGGGTTTGCTTACCAGTGTCTTTCACAGATGAAGAATCTGTATTCACTGTTACGTTTGTAGCTTGAGGGGTGGATGTGATAGTAAAAACACAAAATATAAATAGTAAAAATATATTTAACTAATGTAAAACTAAAATTTAGAATTAAAAATATAAAGTATAAGAATATATTAGTTGTTTAAACAAAATTAAAAAATCCTATTTTTAGCATTTTTTTTCTTTTTTCTTCTTGTTTGAATTAATTAAGTTCTAAAATTCTTGTTCTAATACATATTAAAATGAGATAAATTATAAAATACATGATTAAATTAACAAATACGTGACACAAAATCATAATTGAAATTACCAGATTTTGAAACATATAAACGAAAAGAATATTCAAAAAAGAAATAAATAAACAAACCAAACAATTTTCTCATATATTGAAAAATATTATAAGGTTACTCTTAAAAGTTATCTTATTATTAATTATACCCATATTTTAAGAGTGTATCAGATTAAATACACAGTTTTGTTTGATGAAGAAATACTACGCTTTGTGACAATGCTTAACAAAGCAAAAATAGTCAAGACTTCAGTATATACAGGAACTCTCATGCTAAGACAATTAATTTTATTGCTAAATGTTGCTTTTCCATGCAGGCAAACCACATGTATTTATTATCTATGTTGAGTTATATTTCAAAAATGCGTTCTAAAACATAATAAACATATTTATAAATGTGGCGCAAAGTGTTATTCAGACAAACAAAACAAATTAATAGAAAGGTAAAATACAATATAAAAATAAAACAATGCATCTGTGTTTAAAATTACCCGCAAAAACAACAATAAATAGAATCAAATAGATTTAATATAATATAATGTAATGTAATGTAATTTGACTAATTTAAATTAAATATTATAACAAGATATTGCACTATATAGGTGAAATGGAGAAATGTTTTACCATGGAGCACTATTACTCATAAATATTTTAGTAGTAGTATAATTAATTAATCCAATATAAAAATAAATAGATAATAAAATTTGAACTCACGAGAACATGAAGCTGGTCCACTGTCAACACTTCCACCACAACCACCAACAACCGTGCAGGTCGGTCCTGAGTAACCAAATTCACAATGACAATTACCTTTTTCATTACAGGAACCTTTGGTACCGCAGTTGCATGTCACAGTTTGTAATTGTGTCACGGGTACACACACAGAATTGAGACACGCCTAAATTAATCAATTTAAATTATTTGCAATTTAATTATTAAAATATTTTATTTTTATCACATTTAATTTTTGTTAGTTATCGCATGACACTGCAGAAATTTTACTTTTATATTTTATAGAAATTATGCGAAAAATATGAAAAAATATTATTTGATTTTGAAATTCACCTTGTTAGTGTCACATATTGCTCCATTTGGAACTAGTGCTGGATCTCTCATCTTTGTTAGATTTACGTTGTTTCGACCATGGTAGCAAGTAAGAATTTTTCCAGGATATGATATGGTAATCGAGTATGCAACATCCAATTGTAGATTTTTTGTATCAGAATTGATGAATTCACAATGCGCCACACCGCATTTAATGTTGCTGAAAATTCAAAATGGGTGTACGTATGTGTTTTTCTTGTCATTTTATTAAGCATATTTAATACAGTTATTCTCTACAAATTGTGATGATTAAACATTGTTTTAATGCAACAATTCTTACATACAAACTTATTAATTAATTAGTTATATATTAAAACTAAAAGAAGAATTTATTATGCTACTAAGTTCTTTGAAAAATTAATATATAGTAGTTAGTAATATTTATATCAAAATGTTTAACTTTTCCTCCAAATTTTTCTATATCTTTTATATTGAAAAGTATTTGTATTATTGTTGATATATATATATTAACTTTTATTTCAATTAATTTAAAAACTTATCCAATCAGGATAAACACCCATACCTTGCGGTACATGCCTGATAATTATACTTAGTTTCGGAAACGGTGTGCTTGGCAACCGAGTATGAACAATATCCATTGCTTGCCAATCCTTTAGTATTTTGTTGAAAGCAGGCAGCGTTGCCCACTTTAGCCAAACTACCATAAATAAATTTACATCGTTTGTCCAAGGATCCACACCAACCCTTGAAACAGTAGCCCTAAATCAATCAATTGAAATTGTAAAAACTAAATCTATTATGACATATTGCTAATTAATCATCACCCAAAATTAATCACTTTATAATTTTAAGTGGTAGAGATTTTTGGGGTTTGTCTTAAAAATCAAGATTTAATATAATAAAAAAAACGTTTCGATTCTATGTACTCTGGTGTGTCAAATAAACGTAACGCCCCCGTTTATTGTTTTAGTGTCAAAAATAGGCAACCCCCCAGTTTATTTGGACCCCCGTGATTACTGATTTTATATAATAGGTTGGATTTTCATAACCCCCCTGCTTATTTATTATATATATAGGCAACCCCCCCATTATTGATTTTTTTAAAATTAATGAACCCCCACGATTATTACAACCCCCCGCTTATTTGGCACACTAGAGTATATAGCAAGAAATTAAAATCCATACTTTTCCTTGGTTACAAAAGGTACCATCGGCCTTTTTCACATCAGCGGGGCAGCGTTGACTGCTCCCATCGCAATACTCCGGAAGGTCACAATCGTCACTCAGAGTAGAACATTGGGTACCTTTCGGTCTCAGTTGACAGAGGTCAGGATTGCAGCACAGACCAGAAGAACATACTGCTCCAGGTTTTAATTGACAGGTTTGTATATTGCAGCATTTGTGATCTGTCGATAGCTGGAGGAAAAGTTAAAATCATGTTGTATATATTTATTATCCAATTTACATATGATAAATATATTGCTTTTTAAGAATTAAGTTCTGTAAATAGTCCGAGAGCTAGACAACATTTATTTTAAAAATCGAGATACAAAGATTTTATGGTTATAATTGATGCTTCATGCCTACTGCCTCTCAGTAAGGTTGGTCTTAAATTGCAGTTTTGTAGCTTAACAGCCGGAGAGGAGGGGGGGGGGGGGCGGTCTGAAAATGTCCAAATTTTAATTTATTTAAAATCAACACGTATCAGAAAACTGCATTTGATTTAATTATGAATCAAATTCACAAACTCAATATTTTAGTGGTTGCATTATCTGTAGACAACCATGTCGTCAATCGGTCAGTGACAATCTAATGTTATATACTTATATAATACATTTAATTAACTACTGCTATTGTGAAACCCATTTCATACATTCAAAACATCGTTTAGTTCGTGTAGGTAATTTTTAATACATTATTCTAACATTTGTAATTGTTTCTTATCTATTTCTAAATCATTCTACATCGAATTGTGTGGAGGTGAATTGAAATTTACAAGGAGAGACTTTATACAATTTACAAGGAGAGACTTTATACAATGTACAAGGAGAGACTTTATTATTTTTATTGGATTCTACCTACAATAACAATTTTTTTATAACAACTGTTTGACTCGAAAAGCGTTCGTTTTACCAAATTCAGAAGATCTTTTAAATACTTCTTCCGCTGTCAATTAACGCTACTTTTAGTCATATATCGGCGCTGTATCCAGTTGAAGAAACAAAAATCCTAAAGGTCGCTTACCGTCTTCGTAAGGGTGCATTGAATCTGACGACTATTCAGAAAAGTTGCACGCAACTGGCTTTATGGGATTACAGTACAGGCAGTAAGCAATTATTGTTTGTTAATTAACTACATATAGTAGAAATTCATTAATAACTATATATTTTATTCTGTACTTTATACTTTAATATTTAATAATATACTTTATATATTTATACTTTAATGAATCTACGGCCGCTGATCTTCGTAATTATCATTCTGTGCCAGGTTGGGAAGTTACAGCGATTTTATGAAAAATACTTGGAATATCATCAATGTGAAAACTTTTTCTAAAGGTAAGTTTTGAATGATGACCACTCCTTTTAAAATGTTTTTACATATTATTGAATCTCCTACATGTTTTTAATTGATTGCAGGCATTCAAAAACCAGATAGGTTCTGTGAACCGAGATATGATCTACTAACTACTGGAAATGGAAGAAATCTGGACGTCCAGGATTAACCGCAGAGACATTTACTGTATGAATTCAGACTTTGTTTGATAGAAAAGCACAACTTTGATTATGTTCTGCTCGGAAAGTTTCAATCTGACACTATAGAAGGCAGGTTTGGAATATATCGGCAACTCAACATTTTTCATGAGCGTGCACTTAGTTCTCCATCCATCCGAAACATCTGCCTTTGAAACTGCATGGCAGTTGAGGGTGTCATGTGGTTGTCCATTTTGGAAATTCCTGAACAGAGCAATCTTGATGAAACTGATTCGAACCTTTTTTATTACGTTGCTCGATGCATAGGTCAATCTGTTAAACGTGTCAAAAATGTCAAAAATGTTAACATCTTCTTTTACTTCCCAAAGACAATGGTGAGTCAGACAATTTGGAACTAGCGCCACAAGCCGCTACACAGGAGTATTCCATTCTTCTGAACGATTTGAGTCATGGTGTTCTTCAGCGGCCCTCAGAATATTGCGAATTGCTTTGCAGTGTTAAACAGTATTCTTATGTTAAAAGCAGATTGTAGAGGACAATACCACTCATTCAAAGTTTATGTCAAATTCACCACAAAGACTTTTGTTTGTTAATAGTGTCACAACAAAATGTATGGAAGCGGAACTATATTCATGTTGGAAACAAAATATGCCAATAATCACAAAGTATTTTCAATGATTACTACAAAAATGCTCATTACATTTTCGAAAAACAAGTTAAAGAGATTGAATGACGGCGTAAATACTTCGCTTAGTAATACTTCTGCTGAATCGATAATTCGAAAATTAACAAGTAGATTAGCCAAATATAATTGTAAAATACAATCTATTCAATTTCATGTGTTCTTACATTTGCACTTTTTTATTGTTCGCCTACGCCTACATGCTGTGTTATTAAAAACGTTCTTTCAATGGTCTCCTTTTGGTATTAAACTCTTGAACAAATAATTTGTTAATTAATCAAAACGTACTCTACCAGGCCGCAATTTATAAGTAGTGTGTATAAGTGTCGCATCCGCCTTTCTAGTAATCCGTGTCTTAAGTTGGGACATTTTCAGCCTCCGATAGTTATTATTTACTCATTGTTTTAATTGCTATTAAATAAAACTCATATTCGGTTCTTTATAAATAATCAAAAGTTTACCGGTCCCGGATCACATTGCTCTCCAGTCTCAACAATTCCATTTCCACATCGAGATGCAGAACTGGACGACAGTTGAGGCTTATCTCGGAGACAGTAACCCAGATTTGTTTGAAGGTTCTTTAGTAACATGCTGATTGAGCAAGTTGACCATTTTGTAGGGTTCCAACTGTCAATATAAGTATTAATCAAAAAGTGGATAAGTTATAATACATAAATATTTTAATCGAAATATTTAATCAATCAACTGATTATATAAATATTTGTATGTGTAGGTATATACATTAATAATTATTTGAATAATCAGGTGTGCTAATATAATATGTTATAGTACTAAAACCTAATACTAAATACAAATACAAATACCCCATAGCCTTTCATTTGAGCGTGTCCTTGACTTGAACATGTTTTGACCAAACTTGAATTACAAAATTTAAATTGAAATGACAAAAATGTTTGGTTCCTACAAAAACTGAACAGTTCTCATTCAGAACAAGTCATTCATTTAGTTGTTTGAACATGATGTTTTGAAATTGATTATCAGAGATTTAAAGGTTGTGAATGAATGTCGTAATTTTAAAAATCAATATACATATTTTTATTGGAATTAAACAAACAAATACAAACATATATATGTTAATCATTTACATAGGATTTAAGTTATATATATTAAAATGAGATTGGATTATGTATTAGAATGGTTAGGTAACTTTTCCCTTTAGATTTTTATTTGAATCAAATGAAAATATTTTACAATCTGTCAGGTACATCGTTTCAAGAAACGTTTAAAATATCCTACACCAATTTAATCGATTTAAACAGTTAATAATCAATTTTAAGACATAAATGAATTTATAATAATGACCTAAATTTGTAGGAATTTTTAAATTTAGTGAATAAAAATCAATTATTAAGTATCAACATCTAACACCTGATGAGACATTTGTTATAATTATACATTATACAACTATCCCACTTAATTAACATTCCTAATATATACTAACCTTCCCCCTCCAGCATCCATAATACAAAAGGTATCAGGAGGGCACTTGCAGCTGGAATTGTCGTGATTCAGACCTAAATTGTGACCCATTTCGTGTGTTACAATTATCGCCGTGTGCATTTCTGTCGAAGATCCGTGATCCTGTGTGAATAAACGATTTGAACTTATAATTCGGCAATGTACTAATAATAAGTAAAATTATATCAGGACACAGTACCTATTTTATTCAAATACTGAGAAACTTTAATGTTTACATTTTTAATGAATTATTGATCATTGAAACAGAAATTCAATAAATTCAATTAGTAGAAACTAAGCTAAATAAAAGAAAATTTAATGGAACAACTAGAGGAACAAAAAACTAATAAAAAAACTCAATTCAATTTAGATTTTGTATAAATCATATTGTTTGAATAAATCAGTGGTGTATAGTACCTAGTTATAATTTAATTTTACAAAACAAACAAACAATTATGGAGACAGTTGTAATGCCTTACGGAAGACACTCCAACAGATGTAGAAAATTTACACATTCCATTAATATATGCTTTGCCGGCGTAAGGACTGAAGGCCATCCCACTAAAAGATAAAATTAAAAACAATTAATCAACAATAATCCAATTATGAAAAACACATTTTCTGTTTGAGATATAGGTTTAGTATATAAGAGATCCCCATTTTATTTCATGTCGTCGTTCTATATTAAAGTTTATCAGTGAACATTTTTTGCATAAAATAATACTTACGAAATAAATTGAGCGTTGTCGTGTTTAAGATTAATTTGAGTACTCCGATAATACGCAAAATTGGTTAGTGTTTGACCAGAGTCGCTTTGTACATTAAACTTCTGACCTGTATTCCAAATCTCCATGCCAACCAAAACAACATGGATTCCAAATTGACGGTAAAACTATAATATGTCAATAGATATAAAAGGGTTTGAAAAAACATGCGGAAGACTTGTTTTAATTTTTTCCAATTTTTGTACTTACTGCATTTATTAAATTTGCTATCGAAATAGCATATGTATTGACTTGGACTTGAGAAGACCCGTGTTTTACGAACTGAAGTAGAGTAGAAATAATATTTATTTACATGAAAGCACATCCATACTGTTAATAATTAAAACAACTTGTTTGATATTAAATAAGAAAACTTAACAGTGAACACATTTTTCTATGGAACACGTAAAACATATAAATAAAATAATACTAAACACTAAATTAAAAATTTTCTTGTCCAAAATAATGAGAGTTTTATATATTTTTTTGAAACACTATATAACATTTTTGGACAAAAAGTTTCCATTGTTTAAAGCATTGGACGCAATACATATCTAATACCATTAACATACATAAAATAGCATTGGCATAAACAGAATACCACTGGTGTATGCATTAAGTATGTTACAATAATAGTTAAGTATACCATGCATACCAATCAATAATGATATCATATTATTATGCGTAATACATAACAATGGTATTCTGTGTATATACTAATATTATTTTGTGCACACCTTTGATATACCTTATATAATTTACGCATCCAAGGGATGGAAGTTAGAAAATACTTTCATAATGTGGAAATGTACATCGGAATTTTTTGTAAAACTACAATTTAAATAAAATATATAAAATTTAACTATATCTTCCAAAACTATATACGACAAGAATTTCTAGAAATAATTTGATAATAATTGAAATGTTATTAAATATATTGTATTATACTTACTAAAAAATTGTCCAAAACAAGATACAGTTCCAGGTATCGATTTGTAATTACGTTGTTAAGGTAATCAAAATAGTCCGATCGTTTGACCTAAAATAATTATTAAATATATTATATTACAAAATAATTAAATTGTCAATGATTGTAAAAAGTATGATAAAACTATGATTAATCATCTAAATAAATAATTATTTTCCAGAATATTAATATTTATAATAATAAACAATATTATAAAAAATATTATTTAGGTTATATTGTTTTTTATTTAAAAACATTTTCATGAATTCTCTTTCTTTCACAGAAGAAAATTACATTACATTTTTTAAATTTGTTTTTTAGACACAATATTTCTCTATAGTTTGTAAAATATCATTTTTAATTAAAATTGAATACGCTTAAATTTGTAATTCTTTAAACGAATAAAAAAAATTAACTCACCCGATTTTGTATTTCATCATAAGTACTTGTATACGTGTAATTAGTTGAATAAGGTTGTGTTGTATCAGTTTGTGTTACTCCACAAGTCCTTTGCTTAGTTTCAATCGACTTTTGAAGAGGAACAAGTGCATTGACAATAACCGGTTGGCTGAGTATTTCAAACATTTCATTTCCAGAAACAATCAGACCACTGAAATATGTATTCAAATAATAATTCTAAAAGACTGCACACATAATTGTGTTGATGTATTAAACTATATCACTTTTAATAAGAATATAAATACGTGCAAAATATAAATATAAGATAAAATATAAACACAGTGTAAAATTCACCGCTAAAACTACAACAATTTTTTAATTTAAAATATAATAAATGAAATAAAATATAAATAAGTCTTCATTATTTTGTATTTTATCTTATAGAAATTATTAGGTTTATATATTACATTTTAGAGTATTTAGCTAACCTATAGTTTTCATATGCAGCGAATGACATTATTATTAAACACATTATAGCTGAACCCTGAGTTTTCTAGTTAGCTCACGAACGTAGTGAGTTAGTTAACAGAAAAATAATTAAATTTTAATTAAAAAATAAGTAGAAATAATATTAATTTTTGATATCATACTATTTGTCAATTTAAACTAAACACCATTTTTAATTATCAATTTAAATAAGTAGCGATGGTAATAATAAAGAAAAAATAAAGAAATATAGTAGAATAAATAATATGTATATAATAAAATAAATTAATGCAAATAAATATAATATAATTATGAGGATAGAAGAAATACACTTGTACTGAAAATGACAAAAGGATTCTATTTTCAAGGTAACTTTCATTTTAATAGATTTCTGTTTTGGTCGTGTTTACTTAAAACGCTTTAATTTTGAACGTGTTCACTTCAGTCGCTTTGACTATATTCTTTTTAGAAAATTTTAATTTTGATCAATTAACAATTTTTTAAATTGAAAAATTCAAGTTACAATGTACTTTTAAATGTATAAAAACACTAAAAACACTTATGTATAAAAACAAATAAATACCCTACTTTTCAAATGTTGTGTATACACCAAACTATATCTATTATTGAACTTCTGTGCGGTGGGCCCTTTTTTCTGTAGATTGACCACATTAGTTACAGCTCGCGCTTGTCTTGGTAGAAATTCTTGAGATTCTTCAAAAGTTCCAAAAACATGTAAATGTTCTTCTTTTTCAACTGTCCAAGAAAACTTTACAAATAGTTGTTGGTCCGTATTGTCATTTCTCCTTCCTTAGCAATGAAATTGTCACTCGGGGTCCACGTCTCCATAGGAAAAGAATATGCATGTTCGACCACAAATGTTTCGTCATGAAGCTAGTCTACAAACTTCATCAGTGGTTCATCTGACTTGTCTACTTTACCTATCACTGCCATCCACACGTCTTAAACGTCTTCAGAATGGCCGTCCATAGGGTCTATGGATGTAAATTCATGCAACTCCATGATAACGACATTGCAAATCTAGTTTTTGTCTTTAATCGATTGAACACCACTGGAAACATGCTGTCAAACTAGTAAACGTGCACAATGAAGAGTTGGCAGAAGTGTATTGGTGATATATGAAAGGTGCCATACTATGGCGACTCAAAGCGTTCAGTCGAGAAATCTCTAAGATTACCACTTACCTTGTATAAATTGTATTTCTTAGAGATTTACCATGTATACCTCATTTTAAGTGGTAATCTTAGAGATTTCTCGACTGAACCCTTTGAGCCGCCATACCATCCATTAGAAGCCGAGAGCACGGTCCGCAGATTAGATGCACTTTTAAATGCCAGGATATGTTGATCATTTGCAACTCCACAATTAGCTTTGAACCATTCACCTTGGAGCTGTATTTCTATTGCTCTTGTAGATAGATTGGGTAGCTTCTTACTCCGTGCATTCTGTAGACTTTTTCTGATGGATTTAAATTGAGGCACGTTAACCAGATCCTCATCTGCAACATCCAAAAATGCAGTTTTGTAGTCTTTTGACGGAGGCTGTTGGTAAATTGAACACAGCCACATTCAATGGATTTTTACTTTTGAGAATTTCAACAAGTTCATTCTTGCATGATGGCTGATTGTGGTCTTGTTCTGGTCTTTAAGAAAACATATTGGTACCGGTATTATAATATGTTCCCTCTACCTTTGTAGGTTTTCTCCAAACATTTGTATGCCGTGGAACCATATTAGCATAATCCTTGCCCTTGTAGTATATGTATTCATCTTCACAGAGGAGCTGGCCACCTGGCCGCGTGTTGACTGGATGAATTCCATGATAATTTTTAATGATAAAACTACAGAGTATACCTCGTTAAAAACGAACATTACTACACCAATTAATAACAAAACAGGGGACCAAACTGAACACTCCTCAAGCGGTCAGAGTGAATATTCGTTATTGCTAATGGTTAATTATACTATTATATAAACTATTATTACTATATATAATTCGTCTAAATCGCATAAATCAGATAAATCAGCTTTGCATATTTTTAGGAATTATTATCTATAACGTTAAAACCTGGAGTTAAATCTGACATGTCCAGGCACACCACACCCTATTAGAATTAACAAAAATAATTATATCTGCACATCTTTATTTATAAATACGTTACCTAATCCGATTTTCATCCACAGTGATGGCTACCATTCCAGGGGATGAAAGTGTTGAACCCTCAATATTTTGATATACACAAAGATTCTAAGAAGAAAGAAACGTGAAACTCACACGATTATGTTAAGAATACTATATTCCTTTAAAAAGATTTGTTACGTATTATTACCAGATATATTTTTATACTTAATCAACTATTACACATATATTCAATTAGTATGTATACACTTAATTTGCCTTTTACAAAATAAGGTGTGATGAAGTAAGATATAGCTAGAGGTAATATAAAGCTATTTGATTTTGGTTTTGAAATATTTTGTTACTAAACTACAATTAATTAGTGATAAACTACAATTAATAAAATATTTTATTTATGTTATCATGAGGTTTAAACTAAAAAAATATTCAAGTTTATACAAGTTTATACATTTTGTTATAATATTTCACATACCTCATAATGAATATTAGAAGGTGCACTGTCTTGTAATTTAACCGGTAAATCAGTCAGCATTATTTCTCTGAAAAATATAATTAATTATAGATATTATCCACCTCTTATATCTATGTCACTTAAAAAACTAGAAACCAATTATTCATTGAAGTATGGTCAGTGAAATTTTGTATTTCAAATTCAATCATTTTAGTTAATTATATTTTGTAGAAGTTAAATATATTTTTGGAAGGTTAATTATAATTTTTAGAGGTTATAATAATATGTTTTTGAAGTTAATTCATATTCATTATCAGTTTGAAAATTATAAGAATGATGTCTCGTTTTACACCATATAACAGGTGACAAGTATAACAAACAATAACGGACTACAGAATAAGTAAAGGTTAATTAAATAGTAAATATTCTGAAATTGTTATTGGGAAGTTATTTAAGTTATTTAAAGTGTTTGTACTACAAATTGTACAAATAGTATGAGTGACATAATAGTGAATAAAAACAGGCCCAGTGATTTCAATTTTCTGCCGGGTTGCAGTGGAACTATATCTATAATTCATGAACTTATTTTTTTGTTGAAGTAATTAGATAGATAATAAAATATTTATTCGTGTTTTTTGTAATTATTTTTGACTGATCTCAATAAAAGTTTCAATAAATTACGTAATTTTTCGTTGCTTCGCTTAGTAATTGATCTTATATATTATCGATGATTTGTAATATTTAATAATAATATTTTACTTTAAAATATTGAGTATATCAAATATATCGAAATCAATAAAAACATTGTGGATGTCCAAAAATAGGAATTCTCTCCTTATAACAGAGATTATTTTTCTCTAAAGTTATCACACTTATTGACATTCGATATTTGAGAGATCTAATCATAATTGTTGGTGGGAGGGAGGTGGTGTGTAGCAGATTCAATAAATAACACATTTGGCAAAAATTCCTTTGTAACTTATTAAGTAAATATTAAATGTTAGCATTTATCCATTATTTGTAATATTGATACAATATTAACAAACTATTTTGGTATGTATTCATTGATATAATATTTTCTTACAATTATACTGTCATATTATACAATTATATATTTCTTACCATTTTACAGACATAACATATATTTAAGTGGGAGAAATAATTTGTTTACTTAATGATTAAGGACATTCATAAAAAACTCATATTTGAAAATACTAAGAAATACAAAGAAATTCAAATTTTTAGTTATTTCTCGGACAAATGAGTTGAATTATAAATGTTATGAAATGTTTGAATCAACATTTGATTTTAGAATAACTGCAATAAATACAGTTTTGTATTGATCTTTTATATACAATGACATCATTTAAAATAATAATTTAATTTTAGTTAGAAATACATACATTTTTTAAATAGATGTATTGTAACAATAATCAAAAGCGTATACCAACCTGGAGGTTTCAGTCAGATCAAAAGATTGATTAAATGATGGGAAAATGATCATGATAGTTTCCAGATTACATACACTCTGAAAATATAAAAAACAATGTATATATTTAATAAGATAAAATATATTGAACAATGTTTTAAAAATATTGTTTACTAAACAATTCAAACAAATTATGCATATGTTATTAATTATTTTAAGGAGAAACTTAAATAGCTATTACATATATTTTTTGCAATTTGCATAATTATGACAAGTAATTAAAATTGTGTCAAATAGTTTATAAAAAAAGTTATTAAGATTTATTTCATATTTGTAATAAATTTAAATTCATATTTGCATGTAAATAATTGAAAAGAGAAGTCTACAACATTTAATTACCATAATATTGACATTTCTAAATATATTTTTTGTAGACAACTGATTTCATAAACTCATTCTTTGTTTTTTGCAAAACTCACTTGATTATTTGGACGGACAAAGAGTTTGGCGACTGGTAAGCATTCTACGACTGCAGTTTGTTTCAAAAATAGAAGCATTTAGATTTTTATATAACTATTACATACAACCATTGTTATAAAATTATTATATAAAATATTACATTGTATATACAAATGATACAAATTATACACAACTATTTAACCTTAAAGCGTATTTTTATTAAATTAGAATAACTGCAGAAATGAATGCGTTTTTGGGTAGTTAACACTTACACTTGTAGTTTTAGTAGTTCTTTTGGGAAAAATTGCGATGTTCGAGAGAAATGGGAACAAGACAATTTAAAGAAGGGATATTTTATTTTCGTTAGGCACACATATGTAAAACAATCCCTTTTTTACAAAAAAGTTTCAAAAACTAATCAATGAAGCATCTTAAATTATTAAATTAAATCAAAAGAGGTGACATTTTTAGAAAATGTGCTATAGGCTAGATATTGCATTTTACTTTTTTTTGAATACACATTTCTTTTTTACAAATCAACATTATAGTGATCAAACTTATCAACCTTTTCAACCTTATTGATTAACGAATCAACATTATAGTGATCAAACTTATCAACCTTTTCAACCTTATTGATTAACGAATCAACATTATAGTGATCAAACTTATCAACCTTTTCAACCTTATTGATTAACGAATCAACGAATCATTAATGACATTATACAATCAATATTTCACACTAAAGTAGAACCTCAAAGATGTTTTGGAATACGGTCGGTATAAATGCGATCGAAACTTGACAGATCAGGTTCTGTAGCCAAACATATTTTGTTCCAGTAGTCAGTAAGTGAATATTTCAAGAATTTACCATACACAAAACGATATCGTGAGTCTTTGAAGAAATAGTTTCAATCAGAAAGAAATCATCTATAGGGAGAATTTTTTGTTTCAATTGGGTGCCAGATTCAAGAATCAACATATCTATTCAATGACCCCGGCCCTGTATTCATCAACTGTACTTTTTAAATTGAGTGATTGTTTAGTATTTATTTGTATTAATAAAATATATGTACTCTTTCGTGATTTAACTTAGTGTAATTCATTTTGGAGTGTATACTAAGTTCGCGTGTCAAAATTTTTTTTAATGTATCTTGGAATGACTAAAGTGTGCTCAAATAAATAGTAATGATTAATTAATAATATAAACACAACACAACATAACATAACCAATTTTATATTGATTTTGAGAAATGTATATTGTGGTCTTTTAATTCAACAATTAAAAACCAATAATAAATAGTGTACGCGTAAAGTTTTCTATATTACAAATTAACATTTTTGTTATCAGAGGATCATACATTTTTCTTTGTTAAAAAGCTGATTTGACGAATTACTATTTACTAAACTATAAGATTAAACAGAAAGTTTTGATTTCATATTCTCTCAATGATATTTGAATTATTTTATTATAACATAGGCACGAAATAACATCAAATATATTGGTATAAGTTAACTATATAATTAGTGGAAGTCTGGAGAAATATGGCGATCTAAGGGTTGAGTCATAAAAATCGAAAATAATAATTTTAGTCATACAAAATATGCTATAAAATAATTTCAAATAACACAATTATTTAATAACAACAACATGGAACTCACGAGTATGCAAAATACATTGAATCAATATAATCCATAATACAATTTTCATTTCCTCCGTATATCTGTTTAATTAATAAACGTATATCAACTTTTCACAACAAATGGTTCGTTAGCTGCAGTAGATAGCCATTTATGAAACAAGCATAATTATAATTCTGGCTATACCGTATCACCTGAATGATCAATAATTTTGTGTAGTCAAAAATAAACTGATTTACCTACATACTCTTAAATATGTATATAGTCTTATGAAGGTAATACACAATAAAGTACCTATAGAACTGGCTAAGCGATACAACACAATGGAATATACAACAATATAGCATTACACTTCAGCATAACCTCTCAATACATCACAAAGTAATTCTGAAGACAATCGAAAAATGTTCTAACGATTTGTACTCTGGCGTGCCGAAAAAACGAAGGGGGGTGGGGTTGTAATAATCGAAGGGTCCATCAATTTTAAAAAAATAATCAGGGGGTTGTAATAAACGGGGGGGTAATCAATTTCTTAAAATTAAATAATTGGTGGGGCGGGGAATATACAGGTGGTTAAGCTTTCTATATAGTAAATAATAAATTAGTATATTACAAATATATATATAATAAATAGGGGTTGCCTATTATATAAAATAAATAATCAGGGGAGTCCAAATAAACGGGGGGGTTACGTTTATTTGGCACGCCAGAGAATAGTGTGTTAGCTGTTTCTTATTATGTTAAGCGTGTATACAGGTCATCTTTGATACAGTTGTTTTAGTTTTTATAATCAATGTTAAGATTTCTTAGACTATAAAGCAAATCCTCTATTTGTAAATAAGAATTATTTTAATCTCAGATGACAAAGACTGCAATGAAAACCCTGCCGATTAAAACCTTTATTAGTCGTTATATTTGTACCTAATCTTAAGAAAAAAATTGTAACAAAAACAAATACATTAAAAAAATGAAAATTGAGCTAAAATTTCTCTATTATAAATTGTTGATGAACTATTGGTAAATTGGTAAATTATGCTAAATAATTTAATTACTAACATTTACATGGTAGGACTCCCTTTATGTGTTAAAAAATTTGGGTAGTTCGGATACCTAGTTGAATTAATTAAGAAAATAGAAAATAAATATCTTATTTATTGAAACAAAAATTGTGAATTATATCAGAATGATTTTTACAGAAGAATTAAATGATATATAGATGACGCAATATGTATAACAATAAAGGTACTATATATTATTAAGTATAATTTTAAAAATCGATTTATATTGTTTTTGAATTAAAATTTATTATGTTGAGGTTAAAGAATACGGCTTCGGTATTTTTAACAATATTGGACACCTTTGTATTTCCAATAAAATTATAGATATTGCATCCTTTAACCACTTTATTAATAGAATACATATTTCAAAGTATTGATTCAATTTCTTTGCATAGTTTAAAAAAACTCTTTTATCCTGAATTATTCCAGGAATTTTTTAACAAGTATCTAATAAATTATTTAATTTATTACAAGTTTTTACTTCTATTGACATAACGCATAATGTTGAAATAAGTATACTTAGTAAATTATTTCAAAATATTATAAATTTAATATTCGAAGTTGTAAACATTTTACCTATAATTAATTCAAAATCATGATACGTTATAAAAACCTGAAGGTCATAAAAATCGCAAATGAGTTAGTATTACCTATTAATATTGAATACATATTTATATTACACTTACAGCTTATTTTTTCCTTTAACTCATTCCAGATATTTTGTGAAAACATAATACAATTATATGTAGAAAACTATAGGTTTCATATATATATATCCATTATTTTATTACAAATTGATATGCATTTTAAGAATGAATTCTATATGTAATATATTTTTATATATCTGCAAAACTATACAAATATTCTTACATGTTTAAATTTGTTAAAATTTCTAAAGTTTTCATCATGGACTTCTACAGTTTTGAATCACTAAAATAATCAATATAAGAATGACGAGTGAAAATAAGTTTAGGATAACTATCTGTTTTGAGGAGTTAAATATATTTAATGTGCAAGTCGCGTATACTACGAGTGTATTGATCGTTTAACTCCGATTAATATATAGTGTAGTGTAATGTAGTGTAATACATAGAGAAAGAAGTTACTTTATGGTTTAATCTATTTATTATACAACTATATAATCAATCAGTCGATGAAATTTTAAATATTTTACATCATTCGAATAATTTATTTTCTGTGCATGCACCGAAAAGTAAGCATTTCATATTAATTGAATAATTTGAAAAGTTTAACTTTTCAGTGCATAAACAACTTTTCATTGTATGGATAATACTTTTCAAAGCATGGAGCAGAATTAAATATAACAAATTTGTGTGATTTTATATTGAACTCTTATTTTTCCAACACTATTCGAAAATTTGTGCATGAATATACATTTTTAAGTTTAACTCATTCAAAAAGTATTTTTTAAATATCGTGAATGAATATTTTCCTGAAATTGGAAAAGTATATCTATTAATACGAGAGAGCGAAGCGATCGAGTTTTAATATAATTCCGAGTAAAGAAATGTGCTTTTCCAATGAAGAAGCGTAGTTTTTTTATGCATTGATTAAAAAGTTATCTTTTCCCTACAATCCATCTATGAATTGGAACCAGGTGCACCGAAAGAAATAACATGGGCCTTATGGGCATTGCTTTTTTATTGAAAGTAATTTGGAAATTATTTGGCAAAAAACATCGTTAAAGCATTTATTTTAATCAATTTTTACCATACGTATAGTAATAATCATTAATTGTATGTATTCAAATAGTAGAATATATCTATATATGGATATAGATATATACAACAATTAAAAACACATTTAAACATTTGCCCAGTGTTTTTGATGCGGAAAGCGCAATAAATGAAGAGAAAATAGTCGAGTATCGAATCCATAATAGCTATTTGTGTTAGGATATAAAAAGTTGATATTATTTTTTCTGACAAGAGCAAAATTATTGGGTATTTATTCCGAGATGAGCCAAACATTAATTGGGAGGGGGGGGGGTGGAGGGGGGCAGCCATGTATATATATAACATTTTTCATTAATTTTAACAATTACAAAGAACATATTATAAAAGCATATAACCACAGTCAGAAAAAATATTGAAACAAATATGCAAAGATTAAGGCTGTTTCTCTTAAATTATTTATTAAACATTGAACAACATAGAGAAACCGAACGTTACCAAAATAATAACCACTACACTATCAAAATATACAAATAATATTTATAGATAACTACAGTAGTATTATTTGTAACAATTAATTTATCACATTTTAATGAAATTGAACACTCATTATACTGGGCTGTTGTTAGTAATTTACTTTTCGAAAACTGATAATCCATGGAAATACCTTTGAATAAGATTAACTATATAATTTAAAAATATATAAATAAAGGCTTTGTAGGTTAGGATATTAGAATATTACATTTTTAAATAAATGAAAAAAATGTTATAAGTTTTAGGATGTTTTCTTCCAAACCATATCCCATGGATACTTAGAG
>JAUZNC010017127.1:0-26764 GCA_034780395.1 Vannuccia rotundouncinata | reverse complement strand
TCAGATAGCTCGTAAGAGAGGAGAATGAAATTTGTAACTTACAGACTTCCTTATATAATATAAAAAATGGGGGGAGGAAGGGGGATGGTTTGGAGGTAATCCTCACCTACTACTTACATGAAATTTACAACAATGATAATATGTTTTTGACTTATTTGAATGTTGCATAGATGAGATTTCATAATTTAAAAAATTTGAGGATACAAATTAACTTTTTGATTTTTGGATAAATTAGATATATTTTTTTGGACAAATAAATGAAATTTGTTTTTGGGAAATACTATTGGTCAAATGGGGACATTTGAAAGAAAGTCTGGGATTCTGTTATATCTATAATAAGTATTTGTTGATTATTATCTATGACTGATATATTGATATATATATAATAATAATAATAATAATTTTATAAAAATGCGCCATATGTTGCAAGCAACGTCAACAGCGCTAAGACAATAAGTATGTATGGAAATAAACAATAGTATGTAGCTAGGTAAAAAGTAATGAATAATAACTTGAATAATAATAGATTTGAATAACATAACGTCAAAGATAGATTTAAGGGAAGAAGGTAGGTTGTTCCATAATGAAGGATAATGTTCCATAATCAACTGTTCTGCGGTATTTAGGAATTTTTAGAATGAGGTTCGGAGCAGATTATTGACGAGTGGCATATTGTTGATAGTGATTAAGTTTTTTAAGTAGTTTGGAGTTCTGATAGAATATATACAGCCGTTAAGATAAATCAATAATTTGTAATGGATACGTTTAATTATAGGCAACCAATGAAGTTGGTTGAGTAGTGGTTGAGAGGGAGTAAGCCATGGTGAATTTGTTGCTAAACGAGCAGCAGCATTTTGAACGCGTTGTATTTTCATGATAAGAGTTTGTGGTGCATTCAGCAATAGCGAGTTACAAAAGTCGAAGCGAGAGAGAACGAGACTAGTCACTAAGAACTTGATACATTCTGGTGTAAGATATCTTCTAGTACTTCTAATTTGCTTAAGCCAAAAATAAAACATTTTGCATATATACGAGACATGTGAGGAGAAGGTCAGTTGTGGATCAAAAGTACACCAAGATTACGGGTTGTTGCAGTAGGAATAATGTCAACACCGTTGAAGCGCATGACTATGGAGCAACAAGAAAGTGCACTACGCGAATGGACAATGAGGTTTGTCTTCGATGGATTGATTTTTAGTTTATTGGAAGACATCCAGCAATAGATTTCTTCAAGGCAGAGTTCAATATTTACAATAGAAGTTTTGAAATCTTCAAGGCCAATCCAAATTTGTGTGTCATCAGCATACATATGATAAGATAGTCCGTATGACTGAATAAGCTTAGATATAGGTGTAGTATAGACAGTGAACAGCAGTGGGCCAAGAACACTTCCCTGAGGAACCCCGTGTGAGAGTTTGTGGTAGCGTGAACAATCTTCATTGATGGACACACAAAACTGGCGATCAGAAAGATAACTTTTTATCCATTTGGCAGCTTCACCTTGAACTCCAAACCAGGTGTGCAAGGTGTCTAGTAATATTTCGTGGTCGATAGTGTCAAAGGCGCGGAGAGATCTAGTAACACAAGAGGTACCGCTCTGTTTGCCTCCATTTTAGTCAGAAGTCTGTCTGTGACATAAAGGAGAGAAGATTCAACACTATGACCTTGGCGGTAAGCAGATTGATGATCACAATAGAGAGAGTTAGAAGACATGTGGTTATGAAGTTGCGAGACAATGATCCTTTCAAGCGATTTGCCAAAAAAAAGTGAGATTTGAAACAGGTCTATAATTGCTAAGTTGATTTCTGTCAATAGAATACTTTTTTAGGATGGGTGTAATCAATGCAGTCTTGTAGATTTTAGGGAATGTACATTCAGAAATTGAAAGGTTGAACAAGGTAGTGATTATGGGATATAAGTGTGAAATTGAGGACTTTAAAAGTGTTAGCGGTAAAGGATCCACCTTAGATGATTTGATACTAGATTTTGTAATAGTTTTTAAGATAGTGTCCTGCGTGCACGGTTGAAAGTTGTGAAAGCTGTGGACAGTATGATCCGGCCGAAGAATCGAGAAATTAGAATCAGGGAGTGACGCATAGATGTCATCGATCTTCTTGACGAAGTAATCATTAAGGGTGTTCACTGGGTCGAAGACGTTAGGAAGGTCAGCTGAATGGGGAGAACTTGATGGAATGAACTTTGAAATTTTGAAAAGGTTACGAGAATTAACTGTGAGATGAGAAGAGACAATCTTTGAACAAAGGAATTTAGTTTTAGCGGATTTAATTAAAGAGGAGACCTCACTGGCAAGAGATTTATATTTAGTCATTAAATCAGGATTGAACTTGCGTCTCAGTCTCTTTTCAAGGCGGCGACGTTGACGGCGTTTATCCATAATATGGGAAGTCATCCAGGGGTCCGATACCCTTTGAGTTTTGTTGGGTATGGATATCCAGCACCGAGAGTAGAGTAGCGTCCAAACTAGCAGCCATGTCATCACAGGATGAAAGAGATAAGCCTTTTGTTGTACTTAAGATGTCCGTGTGGAGTTTGTCATGGCCAACCTTAGAAATATGACGGCTGAATTTGGCAATAGGTCGTGGACAATTGCTAAGAACGCATTGATCTTAAACAAGATTAGATGATGATCAAAAAACACCAAAGTTGTGGACGCCACAGTTGATATATTGATATATATATATACTGATATAATATATTGCTTTGAATGATTGAAATATGAATTTGAATGGTTGTTATGATGGAGTTATGATTAAGCATGAAAAGTGACGAGTACTTGACATATAAGGTGTTTACATTTTTAATTCTCCCATATATTAAGTTATGATTTTAATAGCTATAATGTAATAAATAACTTAATTAAATAATAAGTGTTCTTTGATTAATAATTATGTATTTTTGATTGTATATAATTAAATATATTAAATGAATAATATAAAGTTAAAAATTACTATAATGGATAATATATTTAGCCTATCCACTCAACCTTAAACCCCACGTACTACCTAGAATATGGCTGAAATTTCTCTTTCGAGTATTGGAGAAGTCTTTATACTGCTGCTTTTAAAAATTTCATACAAACCCTGGTTTAATTACTAACACTATTTTTTTACACTTGAGGATAATTTATATTATTTTTGTGTTGGATGGAGAAAAAATTTTATAATTAATTTTCCAGCACTGAAAAATTTATTGTGATAACTCTCCTCTTTAATGTGATTATTTTTACAGCACAAGATTCACAATTTGTAAAGTACTAATTTATTTCATTTAAATTTCATAAATTTTTTGACACTGTAAAAATAGGCACTTTTATAAATTATACATGTTCTTATTATGTTTTTTTTCATAACAATTCAATGTTGGTATTTTTCCATATATTTATTGTTGTTATCCATATACCTTTTAATTTTTTCCAAATAGAAACAAATAACACATAATGCAACCCATGATTGCTTGTACTTCCATCTGTTGGTGCAGGGAAGGCATGGTCCACAAATTTGAGGAGATCGTTTTAGGGCATTCTGTTGTTGGTTGCGTTCTTTATGTGGCTGGTGAACTCCTTATGCAGGGTTCAAAGTTGTCCATTACATGATATTGCGATATTGCATGATTCTAGTAATAAAATAAATGTACAAAACGGTTTTCAATCTTTTTGTAACTAAATTCACCATCAAAAAAAGTCTACTTAAAGACTTTTTAAGTCCATTATGGACCTTTTATGGGTTCAGATAACTACTACAAGTGTTACAGACACCTAAAAAATACAATAATGTTCAAATCAAACTGATATGTAGAGTATAATCCCGTTGTAATGTTGCATGGTGATACCATGGATATAACTTACCTCAGATATAAAGTACGTTTTGATGGTCCCTATCATCATAAAAAATATTATACAATAAAACAGCAATCTCACAATATAGTTATATCAGCTAGATCCCATTTCTTATCGACTCCTCAACTGATTCCATATCCTCAGTTCTCTTGTGAGAGGCTTGTCCTGGTGACTTCAGTTGTGCTATCATCATCTTATGATTTAATTCTGGCTTCCAATATGCTTTATCACACACATCGTCTCTTTATTCATCTTTTACTCCTAATATTAATCTTCTTCTCCTGATTTCCAAGTTAGAAATATCAGTGGTGTTGACTTCATAAATTTGAATCATCTTTTTTCTGCTGCTATGTAATATATTTCTCTGACAATATTTCATCTTCTCTGGCTAAACCGGACGTGCTTAATCCGGACGATTACACTTACTGAACGCTGAATAAAGAACAAATAATTTCCTTGTATCTTTTCAATATTAAAAAGTAAATATAGAGCGGACATCTCGAATATTTAGCTATGTGGTTAATCCGGACGTATTTCTAGAGTATTTAGCTATGTTGTTAATGCGGACGTATTTCTAGAGTATTTATCTATGTGAAGTAGGCTGTATAGAGTTATAGTGTCATTAATTTTCTATTCTGACTAAACTGGAGAAGCAAAATTCAGCTAAAATCGTACAGTTTAGGCAAAAATTAAAAATGGGATTTTTTAAGGTTAATATATACAAAGTACATACATAACTATAAACAATTGCATATGTTCAGTACTTATATAATTACACAAGTATTTATGTATGTGTGTATGTTGCATACAATATTTGTAACTAAAATATTGGATATATTATTTTAATTAAAAAAATTAATGTCCGATTTGCAGAATAAAAGTCCACTTTGAGTTCAGTTTGGCCAATTCCGGTTTGCTGAATAATAAATACATATAATGAATTGGCAGACAAGTAGGAGATTGAAAATGAGTCCGGTTTAGCCAGAGTAGAATGCATTGTATAATACAAATCATTAATTTAAAAAACAATTTATATTCTTCAGACAGAACTTTCACATAATCAAGTTTGTGTGTTGATTTACAATGTCTCGAGGGAATATTAACAATGAAAACCGAGTTCTACTCGGACAGCAAGCTTCACAGTTTGTGATATTAGATTGTTCAGTTTCTCAGAAAATTACCAAAAGTGTCATAAACTCACTACGAAATGTTCTTTCACTTGCAGTGAATCTGTCTGGTCCTTGTCGAATTTGTTATTTTGGTCTCTATCTTATTGGCAAGAACATATTATTCATGGTATTTCCTCTTCAGAACATTCGCAATAATTCACAAAGATTAATGGACACTCTAGACAAAAGCTTTGACTGTAGGCAATATGCTGGCATGGATACTACAGACCACACCAACTCATCAGATGTCTTCACGAACGAACAGGCCAATTTAATGCAAGCTCTTCAACACAAACAATGTCAACTCTCCTCCTCCCATCTTGGCAGTTCAGCCCACATTTGGAAGTGACTATTGGAGTGGAAGTGACTATTTTCAGTTATCATGTTAGAGAGTGTGTTCGGGGCGCGAGAGGATTCCGTCGTAGTAACTCGATTGTCGGGGTCAAGAGGATAAACGTGGTGCAGCCAAAGATGTCAAAAGATGAGGACAAACTTTTGAAGAGAATTCAAATATTCGCAAAGACGTCGAATTTGATAATGTTTCTGCGGATGAAGAAATTATTGAATTAAGACATCTTCAGGTGAGTTTTGGTACACTGTTTGTGTTATATATGCTGTTACTATCTTCATTTTGTTGTTATAGAGCAATCATGAAGTTGCATTTAAGAATATATTCAAAGGATGGCTATTGAACAATGGTACAGATAAAGAACACATTAATATCATCTTCCCCGTGAATACCAATTCTGAAACTGTCACTATTAGGCCTAAGTGCGATATTCAGGTAACAGCATTTCGCAAAACATGACTATTTATTCACAAATGTTTTCACAAAATCAAAAACCATTCAGGAATGTCTTGTGAATCCGTCCAGTTTGGCCTGTGCATCTGATTTCTTCATTGAATTAGATCACACCCCAAGCCGAGCTTTAGCCTACAGTAGTGCCAATAAACAGGACGGCCGCCTAGTACTTATTTATCGATTGTCTGCGTTGGCTCGAGTCCCTGCTTGATAAGACCAACCATGTGTTGTCAGTTAGATTTGGAGAAACTCACCCGGTCGCAAGGTCTTTTCCAAGTTTGTGTTTTATTTATCTTTGGTCCAATCCAATATAACAAATGCATATAATTTAAGTTTATTCAATATTTGAATCATAAAGGAGCTCTGTCGCAGCCTTTTGGAAGATGACAAAGCACTCATTCTACGGAAAGAAGGTGGCCAATCCGTCTCAGGATATTTCTTAATGCTTCCAGCAGGGGATTCTTGTCTACTGAAAAGTCTTGCGTCGAGTCATCTTCTACTGCCTCGTCAAGAGGGAGTAGAAGATTTATTTCAGATAAATAAGTGTCTGTCTAACCTCGATCAATTAGATGAGTACAATCCGGTGATGTTTGAGAGTGGACTTTACTCTTTATGTATACCGAATCTTAACCTCTCTAAATCATCTGGAACTCGTAGAGGGCACCGATCGCGGGAACCAGTTGATGATAGCCAAAGAGGAACGCTCAGTTTTGGAATTTCTGAAAAGAAACATCATCTGAATATTCCTGACAAACAATGACACATGTAGTGTTAAGTTTGTTTCTAATTTTCTAATTCTAATTATTGTTTATATGTTCACTTCGTATTTAATAGAATATAGTATAAATTATTTTTATTTAATTTTTAAAATAAAACATCTAAACGTTAGATATTTTATCTGGAATTTCTACTTAAACATTTAATTATGCTTTGGGATGGTATTAATATAGGTATCGGTCAGAGAAATACCACAACTAACATATACTATCTGAAGAAACAAACCTGAGCAACTTATTATTACAATAATCTCATAGAATATAAACTCACTTAAATATAATACCTATCAGGGAATACTTTAAACTATATTATATTATATTATATTATACCTATAAACTACCAAATACAGGCGTACTATGCATGTAAATACTCAGTAATATGAACAATAAATACTCAAGAATAACTTCACGAAATACTGACAAATTTAAGAATGCTATATGTACTAGTAATAAATGCAATAAATACACAAATTACAAAACAAGTTGAAATGAAACATTGTAAACAATCCTTGATAAATTAGCATTTATTCCATTAGATGACGGAATTTTCACGGCAAGAAATTTCGCCCTGACCTTAATGGGGTATTCTGGGCATGCGCAGAACGAGTCCCGATAAGACTACAATAATAGGCACGTCGTGATAAGATTGATAAAATTATGCACTGAAACTGTCCCCTTAAGATATAGTATGTAAGTAGGATAAAAATAGGAATAATTTGAAACGATTTGGTGAGCGGTCAAAATAATGTAGATTTATAAATTCTACGCATTCGACTTGAAACTTTTACACATTTTCAAAGCAATCAAACACTGCCCATATAAGACATACTTTTAAGGCACGTCCCGATAAGATATATGTCGTGCGAGGGGGTGTTCTGTCTAGGAAGCCGTCCGATCTACTTTGAATAGATCTCGAAGGGTCTAGATTTCGCAAAAGTATCCCAAAAAAGAGCAGAATAGATCACACAAAGGATCAAGCTCTGACTGACTCATTGGAACAAAGGAGGAGGATGTGGTTTTTATTTAATTCTACAACAACCATATATTAAATACAATCTACAACCAATATTTATTAAAGAAAATAATGTTTCAGACTGTTACAATAACTTTACAATATTGGATAAGCAATTGCGTTATTATTTAACTATCTGGGACCTAGCCAGAGGGGTGGGGGACATAGGGGTTGACCCCCCTCATCGGGCTTACCAAAAAATATTGTATTAATTTTGAGAAATGTTATTCGAAATGGCTTCCATTGTTTTTTGAAAAGTGCTTTTTTGCACAAATTGGATAACCTCGAAAGAATTCTTGGTTAGTACATATTTCTAACCTAGATTATATATTTTGAAATTATTATAAATATATCTGATTGAATTTTAGAAGTAATTACTTGATAAATAACCACCGCACCGCTATTTTCTATTATCTTTGAAATCCATTTGAAATCGATTTTTATTTGTACATATTATTTCGCTTTTTTTCATCTTGAATTATAGATATTCAAGAAATATGTGGAAATGAGGCATTTGGCAAGCAACGTAGAAAGGTTGAAACATAATTATATAGCTGCTATATTTATATCTTTTTATATACAGAGAAATGCTATATATGCTTGTGTGATACATAAATTTTCGAAGGATTGAAAGCCCTTATGACAGACTTTGGGACAACCGGCCTTATCCGCCTCTTTTTAGAACAAGAAATTCCAAAATTACGACTGATCGCATGGCTAATACAAGTCGTTATGGACAAAATGAGTAAGATTATTAAGACGATCATTTAGGCGCAAGTTGATTAATTAAATGTCCAACAGTGGAAATTGACAAACAATGCAATAAATAATAAAATAGTTCTGTGGAACATATAAGATACATGGCTGAAACGGATCACATAAATATGTTCACCTTACAATTGTTCTTTTCAATTCAATGGTGGCCTGGTGGGGTGTAGTTTTGTTTTTTGGTGGGGCTATATAGTCTTGATCAGCCAATGTCGGTAACACCTCGCGATTTCTAGACACAAATTCTTGTATGACCCTTTCTAGTATGGGGATCTGGAACAGCATCGGTTTGCAATGCTAGATACATTTCGCGTTCACTTGAGGCTGGGTCAACTGGATGAAGTTTGAATTTAAGAGATGGCCTTGCAGATTTATTTTTGCAATTTCTTGTGGAATACCTCCCTAATCTAGTTTTCGCTTTCCTTCTTAAGCTGGTGTTGCTGAAAACTTTTCCATCAACAATACAATTTAGTAGCCGTTTGACTGTTTTGGAGATTTTGTTCACCCCAATCGGTACATATTTGTACCACACGTCAGTTTGAGGATTAGAAATTGGAGTTAGATAAAAGGCATCACATCCTAATAAACCATATTATATTCAGGGCGGTGTTTCGTGTATAACTTATGCATTGAGATTCGTTAGAGTCAGCACATATATATGTAACTTCAGAACTTTAGGTTCTTTTCGACTCTATGATTGATATCAAACGAATTATTCTTGGAGAATACTCTCCACATAGCAAAGTCTTTCAAATCCTTCAGAATCAAATTCAAAAGAGATTTGACTCTTTTTAACGAAATTCAGATCACAATGTTCTTTGCAAGCTCGTAAAGAAAAGTTAAAACCAAAGTAATACATAATTTACTTCTGCCAAAACACCTATGTCCCACCTGCTACTGTTCGGTCTGCATCTCAATATCTTTTAACTGTCTTCTTGAGCAAAGACTCAGCTTCATATAGTTTTAACGATAATGTCTCCATAAATTCTTTATCCTACAAAATACTGATCATTTTTTAATGTGTAATTAAAGTAGTGCTGAATGGTAGCTCTACCATTTCTATTTCAATTCTTGCTGGGTACTTTTCCCGTCGGCTTCCGAAATCACTGGCAGTCATTAAAAGTTTTGAATACATCATCAAATTTCACCTTCCAATCAGAATGCCAGGTTCAGTAAAATTCAAAGGAATTCTGTTCTTCTTCTTCGATAGCTTTATTTGATACGGGTATAAAACGGCTGATACGGTTGAATATTGGAAAACATTCGTCCAAGAAAAGGTTCAATTTATAAGCCGCATTATCAGTTGTCGTTAGAAAAATTAAACTATAAAACTATTTGTGTCGATTAAACTCATAGATTTTAATCATTCATCTTCTAAATAATAGCTTAAGCAATGCACGTTTTATACCCTCGAACTAACTTACGTATTAATCTACATTGTCTTAACCCTAGAACGACCAGGCGTTTTTATACTCCTAGAAAGACTAAGAGGGGGGGGTCAAATCGACCCACATCCCCTAACTCTTGATAGAAGCAACCAAACTTCAAAATTCATTTTGCAATAACCTATTGGTCATGAAATCTATCGATTGGTATACATTTTTAAAAATTATACTACTCGTTTAAAATATCAATAAGTAGTATAAAGATGTTTTTTAAAGATTTTATATTATAAGTTTCTTAAAAAATAAGCAATTTTCATTATTTCTTTTAAAGAAAACCAGATCCATATATAGTTGTGTTATATTATCCTTTGTGATATGTGATCATCAAAAATATAAAAAAGTGACTTGTAGATATTTCAACCCATGTTCTTTATCATAAAATAGAGTGATCCAGATCACATAGTAATAAATATCTGATGTTGTTGAAAATTTGGAATTCAATGTATAATTACTATTTAAGAAATTTTACTCCAGTGCACCAAAATCACGATTTTTAGTTTTGATCCAGATCAAAATGTATCAGATCCGGATCATAAGAAAGTAAATGTAAACTGAATTCAAATAACTTCAGGTCGATTTGAAATGCTGTTTTAATTATAGGAGCCAAAAATCGATAATAATATAAAGGGTATGGTCCAAAAAATTTTTTTATACATCATTCTAAAGCCCTCAAAAAGTTAGGCAGGTACTGAAAAAATTCCTCTGCATGCTAGAGCTGTTTGAAAATGTGTAGGTCAATTTGCCCCGCAACCCCTGTCTTTCTAGGGTTAAAACAACAATATAGGGTCCAAAGCCATCTTTGAGTCGAATTTTATATATAGATATCTAATTTAAATAATCATAGATATCAACCAATAAATATCGATTTTAAGATAGTTTTTGCAACATAAAGAACCGTAAGTAACAATATTTTTGTGTAAGTAACAATAACAATTGGGTAAGTAACAATATTTTTGTTTGTAAAATCTAATCATAATTGGTTGTCTTTTAGAAACATAATTTTTGTAGGCATTATTAATAAATATAGCTAGATATTATATTCGCACACTACATATTTTATTCATGTAGCGTGTACAAATATATTTTTTGAATTGAAATAATTTACATCAGATAATTAGATGTTCATCAAATGGAATTTATATGTATTAATTTTATTCAACGCGATATTTTAATCATAGAAATTCTAATTAATATTTTTTTACTAACACCCAAATTTTATACGTTTGCATGTCTTGAAAATTTTAAAACATTTTTGGAAATTTGTAAAAAAATTTACACATTGAGAAATATTGTGTCCAATCAACAGAAAAATTCTGCTTTCTTAATTCCTAAAATAATTCATGCAAGATATTATTTCAAAATTTATAAAATGAAGACCTTCTTAAGACTTTTTTGGCAAATTTAATACTGCTAATGAACCATGGATTATATCTAACTTACCCAAAATTAAATAATATAAATAAACACAGAAATAATAAAACAAACATAAAGATATTACTTGATAACAATTTTTAATTAAACAAAACGGAATATGTTTAAATAAATGGACTCTTAGCGATATCTGTAAATGAAGAACACGTACAATGTAAAAATAAATTACACGAAAATGACTGATTGGAAAAATAAAAACATAGTGTGCGCTTATCCACCGTATCTGAAGCACAGTAGATAATGATTGAATATTACATAATACACGAGTATAGACTTTCTGAATAAAAGATTTGCTCAATATAAGAAAATTACGAGTGATTGAATAATAATTTGAAATACACCACAAAAATACACATTTTAAAAACTAATTAATTGTGTGAATATTGCTAGAGATCAATGTCAGAAATCAATAAATGCCTTATAATAAGAAAAATGGTGTTACTAACTATGTAGATATAAAGTGCCTCGAGATATATTGTGATCAGAAAGTCACTTAAAAATAATAGAAGACATATAGAGAACATTTATAAAATAGCACAAATTAATTAAATAGTTCCATATTTATAACAAAAGGAAAGATAAATCATTTGAAAATAAAAGAGTTGTGCAAGCAAATGAGAATACTAAACGACTGATAACGAGACTGGTTGATAACAGATATTATAAAGATCACAGCAATAGGGAGCAAGTCCTAAGCTTCGCGCTGTCATCCTGAATATCGTGTAATATATATACATATATATTAAATAGTAGAATAGGCAAAAAGCAACGAGGACATGTCAAATATTGAAAGTAATTACAGTACAATATTGTAAAGAATTAAATAGAAAGAAAATAAAGATACAAATTAGATGATAAACATCGATTACACAGTGGGAGAAAAGGTCGAATTGATAGCCTTTGTGTATGATAGGGGCATCTTCAAACCTTTATTTGAGCTGAGAACCTGGACGATGGAACATTTTAATATCTCTAAACTTAACTTAAATATACTAAATATGTGAAATATTAGTGGAAATATTGAGTCTAGTTCTAAAGTGTTTCAGCATTCTTAAATATAGTCCGAGAGAGTGAAAAGCACAAAAATCAACAATTACAAAGTCACTAAATAATATATACGAAGATTAAAGAGGAATTTACTGTCTGAGATAATTGACAACTTTTTTGACTGGAAACAATAAAATAATTGTTGCATATGCAGTATTAAATATTAATTTTTCGTCTCCTGTTGTGTTGAAGTCACCCAGACTGAAAAAGAAATATATAAATAAAGAGAATAACATATAATTAAAAATAATAAATAAGTAAAAATATTATCTATACTACTGCTAAAATAATGGTAGTAGTTACAGATAATATTACCACTTATATTATAATATTAAAATTTAACTCAATAAAATGTAAAATGAAAATAACCACAACTAACAAATATTTAAAAAATTAAAACATTAATTTAAATAACAAAGATGCATGTAGATAAAATTTACCCAACGACGTAAATAAATACTGAATAGAATAGAATAGAAAAGGAAAGATATATAAATATAATGTAATTCTGTAAATAATATTAGAAACTGAAATATGTTTCATATGATATTAGCTCATATACTATCAACTCATTTTTGGAACAGTAAACAGAAATAAAAACCACAAAATAGAACGTTACAAAAAAACTTACTAAATAAAAAAGTATCAAACATATGAAAAACAGTGATGTTAAATCTAATTAAACAATAATCTTACGAAAAGAGAAAAATATTGTGCAAAGACGACATAAATGCGAACCTTTGATTTCATTTTTTTTGTGTGGCCCAGACTGAAAGTTTAGAGCAAGTTAATACAAATGAAATAGATACATCTTAGAAGTCAAAGTTACAAGGCCAGTCGTGACACTTGGTTTATGTTTGATTTCCCAATTAACTCAGGTTTTTACGGAATAATCAAATTTCTATAAAACTAATAATTTTTAAGGCGACGAATAAGCTGGAAAGAATGTTAGACTATCTTATAGTAAAGCATTTTGCTTTATAATTTAAAAAAAACTTTTTAAAATTTGTGATTAATATAAACGCTTTTCAAATTGAAGATTGACATTTTTTTAATGAAATTTTAAGTAAACTTGTTTGAATAACGGAATCTCTAAATCACATAAGAAAGCTTACGTATTCAATTGGATACATGTTCATTTGTAGTGAAATGTGGCCTGTATGTAATAAATATATGTAACATTTTTACAACATAATTAAATCTAATGTAATGACTTGAACAATTTGTGAAGATAATTCATTCTTTAGAATATATTATAATAATGCAACATGTACTATTAAAGATTTGGAAAAGATTTTTCTTTTTAATCGTTCTCATAACTTTTAGACTCATAAATAAATAAGTCTAAACGATAATCAATAATTATGTATTGATTGATTTTCTCATGTCCAAGCGATCTGAACCCAAACTCTCAAAAATTTGAATAAATTATAGAAGCAACACGATTTTTCAAGCTTTATTGAGTTACTAATTTCTTCATGAAATATTTAGTATAGATTATGCGAGTAATAATATCAATGAGAATATGTTTTCACTCGATAAGAATTTTTAATTTAATTCGTTCTTCCTGCCAATAGAATCAGCCATATAATTGACAAGAAAAACTTTTCTTAATTAATTAATAAGATTAATATTATCTAGTAGGTAAATAATATCGAAATTACTCATAATATTAAATAGAAATATGCAGTTGGAAATGCTTTTAAGAGAATTAAGACAATATGACTAAGAGAATTATAATTTTTAACTTGAGATCTTCGTTTCAGCATAAATTAAACCATTGAATCAATAAATATAATTGTAATAAATTAAATTAAGTTTTATGATATTTATAGATTATTCATAAAAGTCAACCAAACAAGCAAAAATCACCACATTTTATGTGAAAAATAAATTGTTATATATACCCACAAGATTCGGAGAGAATCCATAATGAACCCTTTATCTACTGTCTCTAATTATAAAACATGCTCCCTAAAATATATCTATAGACAATGGGTAGCTAAAATGGCGAAATAACATACCAATTATAATAATAAGTAGGACAACGACAACACCGATTATAATGGCCCACATCTAGAAACAAAAGAGGAAACATTACATGTACAAGTGACGTGACACAATATATAGAAATATAGGAGAAAGAGTGAGAGAGCAGAAGTGAAAGAGAGTTGAGCTAGTAAAGTCAGTAAGACAAATACTATACGAAGCCGATTAAAATATAGGAATGGCCAATAAAATGGTGGCAGCTATTTGAGAAAATATCTACTCCTCAAGGTAACCAGATAATAGTTATTGAAATATTTTCGTAATTCATCAAAAACCTTAATTGGGCTTCAGTATGTATTAGCTTTACTTACTCATTGACAAATATACGTTGAGAAAAATATCTCCACAGAAAAACATATAAAATAATAACACAATAATTTGATGAAGCAGTAGTGGGGTTTCAGAGGGAATTTGTGGAAAGATTCAATGACCGAGCTCAAAAGTTTAGAGATAAAATGCATATCTACTCATCGAATAGACAGACAACTCAAGAGACAAATAGATATGGCGGGGTTGTTGGCAGGGTCGGAGATTAAAACACTATAAGCAACTGTTGCTTAAGACTGACCGACTGAATAACTAGCAACCCAACGCAGTCTCACACTTCCGTTTCGTTGGGGAAATTAATTTATATTTAACGACTTAAAATGTCTTAACCGACGGTAAATAAGCAGCCTCTATATTGAAATGATTTGGATAAAATACAGGCATATACATATACGTAAAATATTTGTATCAAGAATGCATTCTGTGCATATTCTATCATCAGATTAAAGAATTACAATCATGCAGAGGAACACAATCGAAACAGCAACACTAAAAATAATTTGAAATGGATAAAATAGAAAAAAATACAAGTTGTTCTCTTTTCTTCTCCCCTGGATGGAAACGTATACAGTCGACCCTAAAAGAGTTCGTATTGATACTGTCGAGAATTCAAACTATTCTCAGAGTGTATTGAGCAATTCTTACACACTGACCCTCTTCTATAGCCCGCTGAATTGACTCTATTTGCCTTTCTCCCACCTTCAACGGAGAAAATAGAGAGGGAGAGAATTAGTTTCAACTGATTCTTCTCCCCACTAAATCCTCAATCGATAATTAATCTATTCGCCTCGCGTATTTTTCTTCTTCTGAGTATACGACCCCCTGAGCTACCAGTTAAGACAGACGGGATCATTTGAACAACTAGCTAATCAGTAAGTGCGCCTTGTGCTTACTATGTATGCAAGGTATTCGGATCGGAATAAAAATAATCATAAGAATAAGAGGTAATGAAATTGGTGCAGACAGAGAGAGGGTGGGGGGTAAGGAAAAGAAAACAGCCATGACACGAAAATGACAACATTGATCGATAGAGACAGGTGTGAGTTCTATCGATAAAGATTAGCGACACTGTGAACAAACAGCAAGAGCTTACCAACGATAATGATTACGAGTACAACTCCCACCACTCCCATAATTATCATCATCTGGTGGATGCGGCAAGGAAAGAAAAGTGGCGGGCAATCATCAATCAAGCAGTTAAATGCTGTATTTTAGTGCGTATATAATGATAGTAATAATATTCGCTAGTAATAAAAGGCAAATAAGAGATTGCTTTAAACTGTTGTCTTGACGAGTTTAAGTAATAAAATGACTTTATTCTTTACGAATTGTATGGAGCGTGGAAAAAATAATTGCGAAAGGAAAGACAGTTGAAATGAATTATTTAATGCAACTTGAGTTATGAGAACAGTGGCTTGTAGCAATTTAAAATAAAATAAGAGATGATATTGTTTCAAATACATAATACTGGTAAAACAGTTACGGATATAAAACAAAACATTAACATATATATATATATAGAAGGGAATTAATTAACAAATCAATAATATTTTTAGAAATTGAAAGTTATAAGTATACCATTTAAATAAATTCAAGACATTATAGTTAGCAGATAAAACATCCATAATTAGAATACTTACCTAAATGAATTCAAGTTTATATAATGACCATACACAATAAGATATTATTATAATTTATATAAAAAAGTAGTTGTTTAATACATTTGAATAAAAGAGTGAATTTAAAATAACCTTTGTATATATTAAATATCGCGGCATAAATGAAACCGATATATTTAAAATACAATGCGCAGCAAAAGGAATCCGATTATAGACGATTAAAAGTGTTTCATAATAATCTAAATAACAATCATTGTTGAGTTTATATGTATGTAGTAGGCTGGTGAAACAAGCAACAATAATTATCATGAATTGTAGGTAAAAAATGGGAAATAATATTAATCTAATATAATTGTTTTATTATCACTTCTAGATGCTAAAGTACATTATTTACATCATAATCCTATCAATTCTTCTCGAAGGATAGAGTTGTTATTAACTTTCTCTTGACTTTATAATCAACGACTTAACAGACAACATGTTGATTTTATATTATATTTAATTATATAAAGAAAGCACTCGATCCACATTTTGATGAAGTCAAAAAATATAAATAACCAAAATTTAAGCTTTCAAAGAATAAATATTTTCACATATAATCCGCATGATAAAAAATAAATCTTTTTTAATATGGCAGAGAGAGTCAGAGAGGAGTACAATAAACAAACTAACGTTAAGTGAAATCGTTCTCTTTCTATAATACGAAACGAAATCTAAAAATACAAAAATTATGTAAAGAAAATTTGTAATTAAAATTTTATTCTTATGAAAATAAACTAAATATCTAAAACCAAAAAAATTGGAAAATATTATAAATATATTTATCCATAATTTTAGTGTTAATAATTGAAGTTGAGTTCCTGTTTGTCTGGACCACTCTCTACCATATTATAAATAAAACAACTCTCAGAAATTGCGTATATAAGGGAGACAATTTTGATTCTCTAGTGATAATACCGATTAAAAAATAAGTAAATACAAGTCATAATATAAGATTTCTAAGCAAAAGCATTCAAAAAAGATCAACACTCATCTAAAATGACATACATAGAAAAAATTTAAAAATTATAATATTACAACACCTTGACATTTTTCCAGAAATACTTTCTTCGTACTCTGGTTGCAACTGATTGAAATTGTCGTGACTGATACTGCAGTTCACCTACACACATATAGACAAACAAACACATGGAATACAAGTTCTAAAATGAACAGAAATAGGTACATGAGACAACAGTTTATGACATAAAAGAACAGGTGCCTAATCAGAAAAGTAACACTGACTACAGATACTTTGCAGTACTTTGCACAGATACACTGTTCTAAATGTGTTACTTGAAATGAATTATAATAATAGAAACATTTTTAACAAAACAAAAGTTTTAAAATCATATAATATTCGAATAAATACGTTTCTTGAAATGACTTTCCACAAAGTGAGTCATTTTGAAACGTGCAGATTTAATAATAATAAAATGACAATTACGTTTATTTTTATTCATCCGTGAAAAGTATGTATCAAGCATGCTACAAAATATTGTTATTCATATATCCTAAATGGGTATTGAATATAATCACTACAATATTTTAAGACTTAAAAAATATAGTGCAAGCAACAGAAATTATATAATCGACACATATATTTTACGAATGACAACAGAGCAACATTGAGAGCACAACATAGTTAAGTAAATGTGTTTAACGTCAAACCATCATGGTTACTAGGACAACAAAGATATCGCAAACCTTCATGTTCTTCCACCAGAACTTATTCTTAAGTTTGCAGGCACTGGCTTCGAACTGTGAAGCACCAGCCTGCAGTGCATCTAGATCACCATAGTTACAAAGCATGTGTTTGTTTATTGTCTATATATATATCCCTATGGTTACATGGAAAACGTTAAATATGTCTATATTTAATATTAAAATAACAATGATTAAAATAAAGGTTAGTGTTAGATACGAGTCTAAAATCCAAAACTATTTCAAAGATATTTGAATTTCAATGGAGTTCATGTTAAATGAGAAATAATTCAATTATAAAATTTTAAAAATCTCTTTTCAATAAACATATTAGACAGGGTTATAATGGTAAATTATTGAATTATAGTTGAGACAAACTGAGTAATTAATTACTAGTACAATAAGAAATAGGAAGATTCACATCAGATTGCAAAAATTAAAATAGGTCTAACCAGCTCGATCATCCAGTTCTGTAAGTTTCTGATCGCGCTCCAAGACTTTGTCCACATTGACCCTCATAATGTCCACCACCTGAATGGAAACAAAAAAACCATCACAATACTTTTAGTATTACCCAAGGATAAATTATTAGTATCTAATTTTTAACAAAATGGTAATGGTTGACTCATCTAATCAATTTTATAAAAAAAGCATCTAAACAAATATATTTTTGTGCAATTAATAGCAAGACAGAATAGTTCAATAATATTCTTCACTAGCTTATCATAAACATAAATTTTATAAAACAGAATTAACATGGACAGAATCAGATTAACAGAATCAGATGGACAAAATTAATTAAATAAATTTATATACTACTATTTGGAAAAAAAAGTCTGTCAATATTTTAAGATAGTTGACTCGCCTCATCCACTTGGGCTTGCGTCTGTTGTAGTCTCTTGTTTCCGGCATATCCTTGTGGTGCTTGGGGTTCTCCAGGACTGAAACAGATAATTTATCATTAACAAATTTTCATAGTTACCCACAAACCAAATTCATTATTTTCATTATTATCAAAATAACCAACATACTAAAATGAAAACCTACAAACGATTTCAAAAGATGAAAAGAATTAATAAATTAGACAACTTATATTGTAATGTTATTAAAATATATTGATAAAATTAAAAACATAATCAGTAATATTTAGCCCTACAATGAATTGAATGACTTCAGTGATTATACTTTTTAGACCATGTGATTGTGAACATCTTACAAAATACAACTTTGTGGCAACCCTGATGATAACTATCAGAGTCACCAATAATTCCAGAAAAAAATACATTGCTTATATTCATAGTAGTTTATACTGTTATAGAAAGGATTATGTAGTTTGTAAAGAGAAGTACCCAGAAAGAGAAAGTACTCTACTTACGCTCCTGTAGGTGGTGGTGGATTGGTTGCCCTGAAATTATACATATATATGCATATTAAATTTAATGAACCAAATATATTAATTTTAAAGACTTCTATATTATTATTTTGTATAAAAATAATATAAAATTATTAATCTGACAAATATTTTACAAATTCATCTGATAAAATTCATTTTTATAATATAATATTTAAATTTGGCAAGAACAGATTTCATTCAGAATTTAACAATTGAATGCAGTTAAATATTATATTTAACATGTTTACAAACATGAATTAATAAATATCTAATTTTCATAACTTATATGATATGAAAATAAAATATCTATTTAAATGCTTTTATAATTTTATTGACCTTATAAATATCAAAATAAAAGTATAATGAGATATAAGATAACACAACCTTTCAAAAAACAGTTTTGTTCAGATGATTTTTAGATTTGTGGGTGTTCACAAAGTTATGCATAATTCGAAAAGTTAGTTTTTGTACAAATTATTGTTAGAGCTCATATCTGTTTATCCATTTATAGAATAAGAAAGGTATGTTTTTAGTTTATATTGTTTAAAGCAGTCTATTTATTAATTATTTTTTTGCAAACAGTTAGAATAACCAATGACTGTAAAACTATTTGTGTTCAGTCAGAGATATGAGCTATTGTAAGTATTGTTTATGTATCACTAATAATTTGAAATTTTAATGCATGATCATAATATTACAGAGCTTTTATAAATCCTTAATTTCTTTATCGGTATGATTTAAGACGTCAGTTGTTACTGTTATCAAAAGATGATAGAGTTGAACTAATTCTTCAATGTGGTTATCCAAATTTATCTCACAACAATAATTGGTTGAGAGTCACAATGAAAGTCACAATCTGGAAATAAAACAAATGCTGTTTCTTGTTTAGTAACAAAATTTAAAGCATTCTCTTTAAAGTGGTCATCTTTTCAAAAATGACAGCCTCTTTAAAAAAGTCAGTGTGTAGAACTTCACTTGAACTTAATGTTTTAAAAAGCACTGTTTATGAAGTATTCAAGATAGAAAAATGGCACCAAATCAAATAGAAAATTATGCATAAGCTTAGTGAAGATGATCCCAGTCTGTCATATTAAGTCTGGATCATTGAATAATATCAAACAATGTTATCATGATCATCAGTTTCTTGACACTGTCTTATTTAGTAACATGGCAAATTTTTATGTAAATGGCAAAGTAAACTGGCAAAAGACTCATTAATACTCAAGACAATCCACAATGGATGGTTACTAGCAAAGAGCAAGGTGCATCTAAAGTGATGGTGTGGACCATAGAGTAAGTAAACATAAAGTTTCAACTCTTATTGATTTCAAATGCATTGCATTGTAAATTTTTTTGATGGAAAATTGTTGTATTCCTATGAAATTTGCATAAATGGATTGACAAAGAGTAGTATTATATATTTTAATTGAATTCATTTTTAAGAGCAACTTACTATAATCAAGCATTTTTAAGATACATAAATTGTCTATAAAGTATAATTAATTACATTTATATCAAAAACTGTTTTATTACAAAAACTGTTTCACTTCTATTATTTGAAAGAGCTTATGGGTAGACAAAGAGTATTATTAAACTGCATACAGAATCAATAAGATTTGAAACTCTATGTATAATAATTATTCTATGGTGAGGACTTTTGTAACCTAGGAATTTCATACAAAAAATTATATAAAGAAATATTTTATAATATGTTAGATAATTAATATTTTTTAAATATGTGGACTATTTTCTTATAGGTATAAAATTATACTTTCCACTTTAAAGCTCATCAAAAAATACCAACATATTTTAAAAGATTATGTCATATTTAATTGTCATAACCAATGAACAAGTATTTCAGTTTTATGGTGGCCAAGAAAGTTTTTATTAAAAACAATGCACTTTATACTTAAAAAGAAGTTTTTGGTAATAAACACATTTGTTTATGTGTTAATGTTGATCAACATATCTGTTTAACACCAAAAACACACTTTTAGGTATAAAGTGTCTTTAATAAAAAACCTGCTCAGCCACTATACAATTTATTTTTTAAATTAGCTTTGTAATGGTATAAGTTACTTGTCTATAGGTATTCTGAGATATAAGTATAATTTTTTTAAATTCTGGGATCAATCACAGTTGGTTGAAATATGGACCCCAGTAAATCTGTTAACAGATTTAGACTAAATAACATACCAGGAGTAGAATGGCATAAATTGAAAAAAAATTTCCACTTATCTTTTTTGTATGACATTATAATTCAAAATGGCAGCAAAAATCAACTTTTGCCTCAATTTATTTATGAATAGTAGATTTTCAATGTATAATTATATTACTTCCAGAAATAAATTACAGCTCTACTTATCAAATATACATTTTAAATGTCAATACCATTTTATAAAAAAGAAAATATATCAAATTTCTCTTATTGTATGAAATCATAGTTCAAAATGGCCCCAAAATCCACTTTTATCTCAATAAGTTTAAATTTTGTTAAATCAAAATCTGTATATTTTGTTATTAAACTACTATATTATAATAAATTGTAATCATAGAGTCGATTGCATAAAGTGGTATTAGCTGCTATCGGTAGTAGCCTTAATACCGATAGCAGTTACTACCAGAAGGGAGTAAATTCAGTTGCAAAAAGCGGTATTAGCTTACTACTAGACTAACTAATAACTGGCATAAGTTTTGGGAAATCCACGTTATTTTTATAGATTAACCAATTAAAATTCATTTAAAATTTAGAAACTCCATTATAATGTTCTTGATTTTTGCAAATTTAATGATGTTACAGTTTTGTCCTACAATATAGAATTGGGATGTTTAGTAGAATTATTTTATATTTATAAGTATGTATAGCTATATAAAATGAGAATGCTTTTCATTTGAGAGCAAAATAAAAAAATATTTTACTTAAAATAGTTTTTGAGAAATTTCAATAAATTTTTATATATGTACAATGTAAATTAAGATATAAGATGTTCAATAACACATTATTATATGTCCGGCCATTTTTTCCTATGCTAACATGAAAACTGAATCGAAATAATGGAGTTATACCTCCCCTTTTGTAGTAGTAGACCATTGGACTAAATATATTGATTTTTCAAATATTTATGCCTAGGCATAAATATTTTACTCCTGGTAGCAGTTTATGCAATCAGCATGGGACTAAATTTATTGATTTTCCTTGAGTTACTACCAGTAGTAAGCTAATACCGCTTTATGCAATTGACTCATAGAGTAGATTACATAATATATTGTGATATTTGAATTAATTTGAATAGTGAATAGATAATTACTAGCTATATACAGTAATATAATATAGATTAGCTATATATTATAGATTATAATATAGAAAGTGAATAGATTCATAACATGTCAAAAATATGTTTCAATAATTACATTTGATTCTCATTTATTTTTTTCATCTCCTTTGCTTTCTTGAAACATAATAAACAGACATGTCACCAATTTTCATCATGTGACTTCACACAAGTCAGCATATTCTTCCTAAATTTATATTGTCAATTTTATTTCTTCAAACAACATTAAATTATTTAATTACTAAACTAATTTAAAATTTTATATTTCTATGATATGCACATTCAATCGGTATATTTAATCTACTCTATGATTAGAATACCCTATAATCAAACAGTAGATTAACAACAAAATATACAGAAAATGATTAAACAAAAATTAAACTTATTTAATTACTAACCTAATTTCAAATTTTAGACTTCTATGGTATGTATATTCAAAGCTATCAACAATATTTTTTATGATTATATAATACCCTATAATCATATAGTAGTTTAATAACAAATATATAAATATTGATTTACCAAAAATCAAAGTTATTGAGATAAAAGTGGATTTTGATGCCATTTGGAACTATGACGTCATACAAAAAGCAAAATATTTTATATTCAATTCTTTAAAAATGTAAAATGTAGACATTTAAAATTTAAATTTGATAAGTAGAGCTGTAATTTATTTCTGGAAGTAATATAATTTATTGGTTGAAAATCTATTATTTATAAATAAATTGAGACAAAGGTTGATTTATGCTGCCATTTTGAATTATGATGTCATGCAAAAAAAATAACTGGGAATTTGTTTTAATCTATGCCATTGTACTCCTGGTCTTTATTTCAATTAAAAAATTCAAACCAACCATGCAATATAATTTAATCTTTTAAAATATTTTTTAAAAACACTTATTTATTTTTTTACAAGGTTTTGAATTATTTTATTTATATTTTTGCTATTTTTCAATCATTGATATAATCTTTAAAAAAATTATAATCTTATTTTTTGATAACCTTTTAATGGTAAAAGTTACTAGTATTCTAGATCTTGAGATATAAGTGATGGATAATGTTTTATTAATTACAATTTAATAATAAAAGTAAATTATTATTCATTTATTTTATATTTCTGCTGCAATTATTAAGCCATAGCATTATTATTTATTAAATAACATATAGCTCTTAGTGTTTAATTTTAATTAGTAAAGATAGTTTATAGCTAGCCTATTATTGGACAATTGAATTGAATATATTATTTTTTATTATTAACAAAAAGTGTTAATTAAATGTAAAAAAAAAGAAAAAGTAAAATAAAATTTGTTATTCAAAAATTTGCCTGCCTGTATTTTATGCCTGTTGTATGCTATACATTTATAGCTTTTACCTATTTATTATATATATATATATATATAAAATTCCTTATTTTTTTAGGCCTATATTGAATACAGGCTGGGAAATTTGTAATGTGATAAACCTTTGATTATAATTTTAATAAAAAAATGAAATGAAGCATTAATGAATTAGAATGAATCAATATTTTTTAATTCAATTTTAGGATGGCTTATACCAATGCCTGCAGGCTGACAAGACATGTTTCTTTTAATGCACCAATAACATTATTTTTTTAATATCAAATTGTCATTAAAGGTAAACAAAAAATGTACAATACAATTCATTAAAAGTTTTTGAATCAATTGAATAATGTAAACTATATATTGAAACAAATTAATTTGAATAATATAAAAAATGTTATTTCATATATATTAAATATCCGTATTTTTCTATTAACCACAAATATTTATTTAATTAAATGTAGAAATAATAGTATAAGCCTTACATTTTTGTAAACCTTAGCACTTAGGTTACGAAAATATAAGAATGAAAAATCTTCTGCGGAATCTAGCAGAAACGAAACTAGTTTATAGTTTGATTGTTTATTTGAAAAATATATTCATTTAATAAAAGATTGTTTTAAAATGAGGATAAAATTATTTCATTAATAATTGGCAGTTTTTATATATTAATAATGTATAATAATGTGTAAGTATATATAAATTATATACTAAAAACATTGAAAAATTCTAATTTTATAAACATGATACATAATATTGTATAGAGATTAAAGAACATTTTTTATTTCTATTCCAAATTATTTCATTTTTACGTAGTTAGCTTTTTTATGCAAGGTCAAAATGTAAAATTTCCATTTAAATAATTTATTCATAAATATTTATAAAGGTTCGATAACAATTTATTTATTAACAAATTGCAAAATCTTCCATTGAAAATATAAGAGGATTATATAAATTTACAGTTAGTAAGGACCGATGACTTATATATATTAATTATCTAGAAGGGCAAACTAACCAATATTCAATAGTAATAAACGTCCGCGGAGAAATATATATATATATACCGATAAGCAATGCCAAATTGATGGGCGGAAGTTCAACATTAACTCTAAAATTATAATTTTTTTTTAATTAATTGAAAACCTTCTTTAAAACGAAACTATAATACCGTATATAATTGAAATGCACTCTGGACGCTTTTTGATCAGTTTTCTGGTCTAGATAAATAATATATAAGTCAATGGTAAGAACATGATTATTTATCTATTAGTATAACCTTTTAATTGATTAAATGAAGATAACGAAGATTTTCATCTGTTAAATATTTAATTACTTTTAGAAGACATTTTATTGAAAAAATTAAGATTGCCAGGATATTGGTAATCAATAGAACAAAATCATAATTTATTAATTAAAACAGTGGCTTGAGAAGCTGGTATATATGTATAACAACACAAAAGCAGTTGGTGTAAAAATATGGTTAAGACTATACCTATGTAAATTGTTCGATTTAAAATTGTAATGTATATGAATCATATATCTGGTTCTGGAGAGTAATCCTCATAATAATTGAATTTATTTAACCATTGAAAACAACACATATGAATGAAATTAACGACAAAACCTTAAATGCAAAGGCTAATTTTATTGCTTAACTGTATTGGGAATAAGTATAATATATATTAACAATAAGCTTTGATTTGGAAAAACCTATTATATACATCAGGGAATACTTTACTCAAGACATCCTTTTTATTATACGTCCCTATAATATAGTAGTCCCTGATAAACATATTGGTCTTCACTTATAGACAATATGCGATGAAAATATAGGTTTGACCATCTTAAATATAAAAACTACAGCAGTCAATTAGTAGAATTGAAATTGATTTACAAATCATTATATATCACAATGAATTTAATAAAATGTTATGAACTAACAAAATCAATTAAACACAAATTTGAAACAGTAATTCTAAATATACTCAGTAAAATTTTTATTAATAACATCTGTCGAGAAAAGTGTTCTAGCCTTTTCTTTTATTTCCATTTGCATAAGGACAGGTAGGCTGATTTAGACATTCGGAGCATTTAGGACGTTGGGGAAGACAAATCTGCTGTCCGAAACCAACCAGTAGAATATTAATATCTGACCAATTTTCTCTGAAACAGGTCAATTAAGTCAGAAATTTTTTGAGATTCAAAGAATAAACTGTATAATTAATGTTATTGTTTGTTATTACTTAGGTAACCACTGTTCAAGGTCTCGCCGGGTTGCTTCAGGAGTTTTCGTTGGTTTTGGTGTCCATTGAAGCCAGTTAGCGATACGGTGAACATGAGTATCAACAGCGATCCCTGTTATCTGGCCCCAAGCCGCTTTCATCACTAGATGTGCCATTTTTGGTCCAACCCCTGACATTAAAAACAAAAAGGATATAATTTGTAAATGATAAACAACTTGTCGAATTGGAGTTATCAATAGGTATAACTAAAGAAATTTAGATAAATATATCATAAAAAAACTACCAATTCACAGTTGTTATATGAATATAACTTAATAATATAATGTATTCATATTGAAAACCATTGACAACTTAGGCACGGATTCTACGCAAATTGATGGCGAATGGCTGCTCCCAAATAATGCTGCAGATA
>JAUZNC010017116.1:0-26767 GCA_034780395.1 Vannuccia rotundouncinata | reverse complement strand
ACTCTAAAACCATGAAAATAGTGTGTTTAGCCACTCTAAAACCATGAAAATAGTGTGTTTAGCCCCTCTAAAACCATGAAAATAGTGTGTTTAGCCACTCTAAAACCATGAAAATAGTGTATTTAGCCACTCTAAAACCATTGTAATTGGTGTGTTATTATCTGCCCATAGTTGATTGGCGCGTGCGTCCTTTGGGGATGTTTGTGAAACGATGGGCCCAGTGTGTAGATATCCACGATGCTAGTCGAGGTCGTCTGTCCACGTATAGTATAATCTTGATGGTGATATTCTACCTACAAGCTGGGGTTAAACCTGCCATTTTACCCAGCCTTCAAAAGAAATTTCCTGTAAGTTGAGTCCTTATTTAAAACTATTCTTTAATCTTCCGCACATTCACGCGTATTATTTTCAGCACCATTTCAACTACACTCAACCAGTGGGCCAGTTGGATATGTCGCCACGGATACCGTGGAATAAGGCTCTAGACACCCCTAGCAACAAAGCCAGTCCTGGCATGTCCGAGTTGTTCCAGGGCTTTGTCCACTTTTACACAGAACTTTGGGACTGGAACACAATGGCGGTGTCAGTGTCGGAAGCTGCCGCTATTCCCATCTCTATGGCAATCAGGATGATGCCTGAAGCTTCTCAGAGTCAAGCTGGACGTGGGACCTTACTTTTTATTCAAGGTACACTCACCTTAACTATCCGTGTTCCATTGATTATTGTTTAACAACTGAAGGTATTGATTGCTGCCTTTGATTTTAGATCCAATCAACTACAACAACGTGTGTCGCTCTGTGTTTGATGCTGGAGTTTTTAGTCGAATACTGCGCGCATTTCGTGTGACACTGAGAAATTTGAGATTGAGAAACAGTCTTGAATATTTGTTATCGACTCCAACATAGTTTTGAGTACAGGACCAAATCAGATTCCAAATGTATATACTAACTTTAAATTTAATAATTTGAGTTACTGTAAATATATAAGATTAAATTTATTGCTTTATCCCATTGAGTTAATTATTGTATTTTATTTTTGTGAAAATTTACAATTCTCCAAATATATTTTATTCAGAAGAATGATTATTTTCTACTAAGAAGTTTAATTATTACTAAGTGTTTATGTTGAAAAATTTATGCTCCACTCGAAAAACATTTGTAACGGGTATTTTACAGTCACATAACTGTTTTTTGATTACGACAGTCATTACTAAAATGTTGATAGCATATACAGATAATTAATATTCAACTAAAAAAAAATTGTTGAATTCTACTTATTATAAGAATGAGTTATTATTTATAAAATTTTATATATTGTTTAATTAGACATAAAGTATTCCTGTAGATTTCATATTATATCTAACTAATATAATTATCAACTAAGTTTATTGAAATGTTAATAATAAAAGTAATGTTTAAAAAAATTAACATATAAGATGATAATCTTAAGGATCAGCATATATGTAAAATGATTTTATTCTAGGTATTATTGTAGCATGTCAAAAATGTATTTGAAACTTACAATTATTTAACCTATATATGTATATTGAAAAATTGTAATAACTGCGCATGTTATAATGTACCTACTATTCAGAATTACTGATATTCGACACTTTTTATTCAATTTGATACCTATGTTAGTATTTAAATACGGATTCACCATTATTTTTCAAAATTATACATGGAAAACACGACAATATAGTAAAAATCACATAAATTACAACTAATAAATTAATATTACTTTTTTATTTAACAATATTGGAGACACCGTTTCATTTGTAGTACGGGTCAAAGTGTAAAAATGTTAAAGACAAGTACATAACTTAAATTTTAGTCATCACATAATATTTCGAGGTAAATATCTTGAAATAAAGCTATTATTAGTTATTAAATTAAATAAGATATATTATTTTTCACTATATAGTGTATATAAAATTACTTATTTTTGTTATATATATATATATATATATATATAAATTATCCTATAATTATTACATATAGACAGAGTATATAGTAGATGTGCCAATCAATGATTACATTTAGCGCGGATCCCGCGTTAATGAGGTGTGAGTGGAGTTCTCAAACATCGCAGTATTGAAAGGGTTTTAAAAATTTCACTTGTTATATGTGAAACTTAGCATAATCCACCATGCAAAGGGGAGGAGGCGAACATCCATTCTAAGCGGGGTTCGCTAAGCATGTAAGAAATTAAATAATCTTCACACCCAATTATCGAGTGACATGAAATATTAATTAAAATGTGTATCGAAATTTTTTACAAACGTTTTTGTTTAATTCGTTTATTACTGATTTTGAACCGGCACGTTAATACTTTTAGAACATATTTACTCAATTTTTTAATATAATTTATTGCCTCAAGTAGCTTACCTTTGTTATTCAACATAGCAGCATTCTCATCCCAAAATTTCAGCTATCTCATATTATATTGAAACACGACATTTAAAACTATTAACCTATTTGTTATTGTAACACAACGTTACATTAAAATTATTTTTCATCCCTCAGCTTTATAGTAAATTTTGACATTAAGCGTTTATTTGCTCCTCGTTTAATTATTTTAAAGACTAATTAGATAATAAAATATATAATTATATATGTTACGAATAAAACTAGTAAAGCTATGTGTGTGCTACAGGCTAGCCAATCTGTAGACAATCAGAGATTTCAATTTTCACAAGTATTTTAAATTATGCAAAACGTTATGTTTTGTTGTTGTCTGTTGATTTATACCACATTTGAGAAACATATAGCCTACATGCATGGCGGCCGTGAATAAATGCTAAAATTTTAGACTCCTGGTAGCCTAACTTTGACATACAAATATTCAAGCAAATTTTTCACTTATAAAAAAGTTTCTCAAATATTTAAAAAATTGTTTTGTAAAACCTTTCATGTATAATTTTCCCTCTTAAAGCATGCATGCAGCTATTGATGAGTGGGTGAATGATAAAATGTAGGTGCAATCAGATTTTTCAAGGGGTAGTTAAACAGTGTTTAGGGCAGGGACTGAAGAGTCAAATTTTAATTGGGAGGGCAAAGAGTTAAATAGGCACACATATTTCCCCTTTTTTCTGAGAAGAAGTTCAGAGACAGTAAATCATAGTAGAATTTAATTTAACTTTAATATATTATAAGAGTTATAATAAATTATTATACAAGTTGGTATAAAGCCAAATGTTAGATTTGATCTCAACTAACATATGCTCATGCTTAGGTGAATATTTAATCAATCTATCTGTTGACAACATATTAAGACAAAATTTTGCATGCATTTGTATTGGATTTTATACTCAGATTCAGAGAATAAGCATAAAAATCTGTCACCAATGCCTTTGGTGGAATATCTTGAATTTGTTTTCCCATGCCTGATTTTTGTCTGAGCATTGTACTTGCACTGTTATAACACTGCCCTTGACAATTCTTTAAGTCCAACTGCAGCCTGATCAGTGCATCTTGTATGGCCTTTGAGACTGTTGCAGCCTTTATATTAGGTAGTTGAAAAAATCCGAGAAATGCTTCATGGAGAGTAAAATTGTAATCTATCCAATGTACACAGCTTGTTAGTTGCTCCTTGTTTGAGACATCTGTCTGCTCATCTGCTATTAAACTGAAAAACCTTTCCCCCTATTTCTTCCATGAGTTCCTTAATCATGTTATGTGGCATGAGTGTACACAGTTTGTTTTGGATGTTGTGGCTTAAATAAGTGTCCCCCAATTTCTTTAACCAGTTTGACAAACAAGCAATGTCTTTATTTCTTAATTTAAGTACATTTATTAGGTTAGAATCTTCTGGTATACTACCTTGAATCACCTGGCCCTGTTGGCACAAATACTAAAGACACTCAATAATAGTGACTAAACATTTTTGGTTTAAGGAATGTATATGCATGTCCAGTAACATTATCTAACTTTGCCCTTATATTTCCAACATTAATAATCATTTTTGAAAAATGTGGACACTCAATGACAGTCCGAAGCTTGGTGTTGTTTAAAACATTTGGCAGCTTTTTTTCAATTTGAAAACCCCTTGCTTACAAATGCATTTTATACTTTAGTTGCCAATTTCATCTGACCCTTCTTGTGTGCCTTCATACAGTTAAAACAATATACATAGTCTTTGACTTTATCATATTGTTGGAAAGGAAAATCACAAAACCACTTTTGTTGAAAACAATGTGTCACCTTGCCACAGGGCTTCTCTGGAAATATATAATTACTGGGCTGGTTAGGCGCTGATGAAGAGAGATGATCAGAAAAGGAGGCAGGCATTGATGAAGAGATTTGATCAGGAATGGAGGCAGGCATTGATGAAGAGAGTTGATCAGGAATGGAGGCTAGCGCTGATGAAGAGGGTGGATCAGGAATGGAGGCAGGCACTGATGAAGAGGGTTAATCAGGAATGGAAACAGGCATTGATGAAGAGGATTGATCAGGATGGAGGCAGGTGCTGATGAAGAGGATTTATCAGGAATGGAGGCAGGTGCTGATGAAGAGGGTTGATCAGGAATGGAGGCAGGCACTGATAAGGAGAGTTGATCAGGAATGGAGGCAGGTTCTGATGAATATAGCTTTTAAACTTTTACAGCTTATTTGACATCATGCTTCCAAAAGAATTCAAATATAACACTTACTAAATTTAATAGACAGATTAAAACAAAAAATCTCAAAATGTGTTAATAATGCCTCCTATTTTTTCAACATATAGATATTAAAATAGGTGCACCTTCAATTGCCCCCCTGGCTCTGCAGTCCCTGCAGGGGCTCTCAGCTTCTGGTGACTGGTTATGTAGTTAGTGAAATGAAGCCCCCAAAAATTATAGCAAAAATATCAGCCTAATCACCAGAATCACCAGAAAACATGGCAGCAGCCGCACTAGCTGGCCACACAAATATGGCCCTGAAAATGTGATTTTATAGGTAAACAAGGAGATTCTATGTGCACAGGTATTGTTGTATGTGCTCAGGGGATTGACTGGTTTGTTGTTCAAATCAATTTTTAGATAATCATATTATAAGAAATATATTTGTTAATTAATAATAAATTGTGTTATTCATGTTCTAATATCAGACAAACTGGTTTCTTCTGTACAATCAGCTTGATCACAGGCAAAACACTTAAAGGACATGGTATCAGTATCCAAGAAGAGGAAGGTTTCAACTGCAGCTGCTAATGACATCAAGAAAAAAGCATGAAATATAGAAATTCAAAAAAGATGGCTACAAACTCTTTATGTTGGCTGAAGCCAAATCATGTTTCATAATTCAAAATCGTTGGATAACAATCCAACACTTAATCCATTTTAAAAAAAATATCTCAGGAAGTACTTGACATCAGAAAAATATTCAAAACATATCCTTATATTTGTATTACTTTTCATTTAAGCAAAGTATTTTTTATTTATTTATTTTTATTAAAAATATAATTTTTCTGTTAATAACTGTCAGATAATGTTACACAGGTATTATTCATGAAAAAAAGTCACAGTTGACTATTTATAAATCGTTAATGTCTAAAGCTATTTCTTGTATGGGTTTGTTAGTGTACACAAGACTTTCCAATACCAGAACACTTTATAGCATTTATGAGAAACATTTTTACCTGATATATGTAATCTGTACAGTTTTCATTACAGATTTGCAAACCTCTTAAGGACATTTGACATTCATATACTTAAACTGGCATTTGATTACCAATATAAACAGTTTTATAAACATTTTTTGTAATTATATTTATCTTTGTTTTGTTCTTTGTAAATTTGGTGAATAGAATGTTTAATCTGAAAATCTTTATTAACTCTTTTGGGCATTATAGATAATTAGCAAAAATATATCTCACATGATTTATCTGTATTTTTCATTTTTATTGAGTTACTGGAAATGCTTTAGGAAATTAATGGCTTGTCTATGCATTGTCTTTAAAATTTTATTCAAAATTGCAATTCTGGAATTTATTGATGGTTGAAAATTACTGCCACATGTCAAAAGCCACTTATTATTTTCATTAATTTGAACCTCTTCTTCTAATTTTCTGTTCTTTTCATCTTGTGTCTTGTATGTCCCATCCTAACATCTTTTGATCTTTCCACTAACTCATTTTCAATGTAGGGATGAAAATATATGAGCCACCTAAATATACTTACCTATATTTATGTCAAACTAGGTGCCAATTTTTGAGCAAAGGGTGGCCATAGGTGCAATACTTTTATATTTTACTATTTTATTACACATTCCTTTAACATTGAGAATCTATGAGTCAGAGTGTGCAAGTCCTATATCAGTAATTAATCATTTATTTTGATTTATACATTTCAGTCCTATATCCAAAGTCATATGTAATATGTTATAATATATCCAACATTATATTGGAGATCTCTCTACTATATATAATAAGGTTACATAGATTTTAAGTGCACATTCTATTGTGATTTTTTTTTTAAATAGAGGATAATTCTCCACTTGAATATTATTTTAAAGAAATTTTAATATTTGATATATTTAGTATTTCATTCAGTGTATATTAATTGTTAATTGTTAAATTGTTAATTATGTGATTTAAGGAATCTGTAATAAAAATAGTATTATAGAAAGTTGTGGCTACCAATTTTGGCTTTTTATCTGCTCCAAGGCTGGTGGGATATACCAACCTTAATCATGAAAAACTGAATTATTAATAATTAAACCTAAAATAAATTAAAAGCTGGTCATTCATTAACCCTTTCCAGATGGGTGTCAATACATTTGTGGCAGTAAAAAAGTTTAATCCCTCAGCTCTTGATTATATTTTTAGTATCAGTAGACTCTGATTTTCTAATATTTTATTCACCCTTCCTATTGTTGCAAGCAGTCGTTGTCTTTTTCTCCTTCATATATATTGCCATACATAATATTATTTGCCCAAATAGCAATAAAATTATTAGCACAACCTAATCAGTAGGTATTATAGGTCTTCACTAAGCTAGCCATTTGTATCATAGTCATATTTAAAAACATTATACACATTTGAAATAATTCCTATCCCATCATGTAGTGTTGCCTTGCGTTATTCAGAAAGCCAAATTTCAGATCCATCACTATTAAAGAACCAAAGCTATAGACTCAATATTAGGTAACACCTTCCCATACACCTTAATAACATAGAACTAGCTAATTAATAATTAATTACATAGATATACTATCTTTGTATAAGTTTAACTAGATTGGTAATCTAGCTGATTATTGTCACTTACTATCCGTTTCAGTTGATCCTGGCAAAAATTTAATATTATGAGTAATATTAAATTCAATAATTGTTTATATGTATCAATTAAATATATATATATTCTGTTAACATAATTTTCAAATTATTTTATTTAATAGAAATATTTTAGATGTCCAATCTAGTTCTAGATATAATATACAATATCTATGATTAATTATAGTTGATTATTTATTAATAAGTCAAAAAATAATTTAATTTATTATTTAGGCTTTAAGTTCTTAATGTTAAAATGAGTGACTGTCTATTATTACTTATTAAATTTCTCTCTGGTTGATAAATGTATTTTTAAATCAGTGCTTGTTTACTAAGCACCTACAGGATATGTCTCTGAACTTTTATACCTAACATTTGATTCTAAAAAGGTATATTTATGAAAATGGGCATATCAATTAATCTGAAGCCATTCTATGTAATAAACAAAACAATTTTTTTTAAATAAGGGTTTATAGGTTTAAATTACAGGCGTATAACCATAGTTGCTATATCAACCTTTAACAAATTTTTTCATAAAAATATCATATTTCTAATCTTTAGCAAATTTCCAATGTATGTTAAAAATTTATCAAATTTCATAAAGATGTTGGGGTTGTTATTGATGCTAAGAATAATAATAAGAAAAATAACAAGAATTACACTGTTTTTATAAAAAAATACATTTTTTATATTTACAAAAAAATGTATATTCAAATCAATGATTTTATCGATTATTTTTTGGAAATTAAAATTTATTTGAGTGTACTCTTGTAAATGGAGGGGGTTTAACCACAACACAATACATGGAGGGAGAGAGAGAGGTAAAAATGGTTAAAACTATTATTTTAATGTAACTGACAAAATTGTGCAACCTTCAAAATATATGCTGATAGATACTTTTGCTACAAAGATCAATAATCCATCCATCTGCAAATGCAATATTAGCATTTTGTATGCATAGACTCTCAACATGTGCTCACTATTTGCTTTGGATATTCACTAGGGGATTGCTGACAATAAATCAAATAACCTAATAATTATATAATATAAAACTCACTTGCAGTATTTTTTGTTTTTCAGAGGCCCATATATTTAAAATCTTTTACTATTGTAATCTTGTGAAGTATCAGTTGGTTACTAAATCATTAATTGATGGAGAGACAATAAATATAAAACTACAACAGCCCTACATGTGTGGCCATTGACATGGTTGAAACATTTCTGAGGACTTTGTCAATGAATGACTTTAGAAGAACATTAGTGAAATCATGCTTGGTTTTCCTTGGTGATACTAAATGTCTCATGAAGTATTTAATTTTAAAGTAACAGAAGACATCCACTGCTGATATAACACATGTGCATGTTATAGGTTTTGTCTTATAGAAATTAATTTGGAATACCATGGACTTGAATTCTTCACCTTTTATAAACTGGTCAATTTGTTTAAATTATTGGTGTCTGGTTATGTGGAACTTAGACTATATGTACAGACTGATTTTCATAACATTCGTATTAATTTAAAATATAAAATAATAATTAAACCGTAAAACGTTCTATTTTATTTCATTATTTGTAAACTGCCATAATTTGATAATTAGTTTCTGTATGTTTCAGTCATATTAATCATTGTGATACTTTCATTGATACATAGGTTATTTTTAATACTTCTATAAATGTAACTGTTTATATATATTTACCCAAATTACAGAATTTTTGTTAGTCTAAGTTGAATATAGCCTATTTAGCATACTCTAATAATAATCATTCTTTTTCACACATTTCTATATTTTATATTTGATTGAATTCTAATTCCAGTATCGAGCCCACTCGATCAAACTGCTGACATTTTCCATATATGGCTTTGTCTCGTTATCGCAGCTTCCTTCGACTTTGTGAACAGTGGACTCTTGATTCCAGCAAAGTCAATCGCGATTTAGGAGCACTTATCCGTCTCCGTGTGGCATCTGCCTTCAAACAGGGCGAGGCATCCCAAATTACCAATCCCGCTGAATGCGACTCGCAGTTGGATAGTCTAACACGACTCTTAGAGAATCATCACAGGAGACAGTATCCAAGAAAGTCTGGGACCAAAGTGGTCGGTGCCTCAGGTTTGGATTTTGAGACTTGCCAGTCCTACACATCCTCAGATTATCTCAAACAGAGTCAATATAAGGCTAAATCCTTCCGCGAGAAAATGAAAATTAAGTTTTCATAATGAAGTCAGCGAATTTTACTTCATCAAAAAACTGTGAAATTGTACATATTAGGCAAGCTTTAGTTCGTGTTGTAACATTTCTTCGTTATTATCTTCCACTTGGCAATGCTCATGCCAACGATTTTCTTGTTTTTAACATATGGGATCGTGTCTTGTCCCCAAGTATCCAATGTGAACTTGAAGCGTGCTCTGACATACTCGATATTCCTCGCGGATTCCTATCAGCTCAAACCAACCTTTTGAACTCTCCCCAGGATCACACTGTCGCACTTTCGGAATTAGACAATTTGGTGGTACAGGCTTCTGAGAATTATCCTGATACTTTCACTGACAATGGGGAGTCCAATAAATGGTCGAAACCGGTTTGGTTGCATGATAATTTGGCAAACTTTACACGGGCTGCCGCCTCTTGTTCAATTGAAGTTTTATTGAATATGTCTGAGGATAATGTCAAAGATGAATGGGAGGATTACCGCTTTGAAGATGCCTTTGTTAGTCATAATATGACACCAAAGAAGGCCCATGAGATTGAGCTGATGGGCTGTCGTGTGGGAAAACTTTGCCGGGAGATCGGGATTGATCAGGTGATTTATTTATTTAATCTTTTCTTATTGATTAACGAACTAAGAAGTTTACTTAGAACCTAGAATTAATACTACTACGTATACGTTCAGTAAATTCTGAATCATATAATGATTGAATATTATAGAACTATTGGATTCTTTCAATCTAATTGAATTTGTAAACTTGGAAAGGATCCTTAATATGTTATAGGTTGTGGACATCGGGAGTGGCAAGGGTTACCTAGGAACCTACCTGCATCTTGCTCATCAATTGTCTGTTATTGAAATTGACAATAAACACAGTAATTCAGAGAATTCTGTGCGAAGAAGAGAGAACATTCTGGACAAATGGCCGCATCTGCTCACTAGAGCCAGAGTCGCACAAAAATCAGCAGCATCTTCCGGTGCTGGTCCTCAACCAGAAGGAGACAGTATTGATTCAGCAGTGTTTACTGATCAGAATGCGATAATCTCGGCACCAAATAACGGATCGTCGTGTCTAGCATTGACAGCAATGATAACTTGTGCCCAACAACTGGATGATTTAGTTCAGAAGCATTCGATCAACAAGGACTGCATTCTTACAGGTGACTAAATTTTATAGTGTATGGGGGGGGGGTCATGAGCTGTATGTCACTTTCCCATACTACTTTTGGTTTTTATTTATTTTATGTACTTTTCATCTTCTGTAGGTTTGCACACCTGCGGTGGTCTTGGGAGCACAATCTTTAAAACGTTCATCCATTCTGAGAAAGCAAAGGCCCTCATCAACGTCGGCTGTTGTTACCATCTACTTGAGGAGCGTCACTTCAGAAATCCGTTTCTCTCACCCGGAGAGGACTCTCCCGAGGCCGACTTCCCCATGAGTGATTGGTTGTCAGAGTTGGACAATGGAATTAGTGATGGACGCAGACCTTTCGCTCTGGGGAGAAATGCTCGCATCATTGCTTCTCAGTGTCTAGAGAGAATAGTTGACCCTGAAGACGACCGAGTAAGTTTATCGTTTCCTTATTTTGAGCCATTTTTTAGTGTGTCACAAAAATGTTCTTAGTTAAAGAGTATAAATTACCTCCTAGATAAAAGGTTCACACATCCTTGTGTTGCTCTTTTACCTCCTAGCCACTTCACATCTCCATGTTCTATCGTGTTGTGCTGCAGCGAATTCTCTTTGATCACCTTGGTTACACGTTGGATTCCTGGGTTGTCGGGAAACTAGGCAAGAAACATCCCGACTACTTAGGCTATGTGAGAGCGTGCATCACAAAGCTTGGATTTACAGAATTGCAAGAAAAGGTAGCCGTCCTTGCATTTATGTTTTGCTTTTAATACGTAAGATTAATTCTAACAAAATGTCACGAAAATTGATGTTTTTGCAGCTGAGTGACTCTGATATCTTGGAGTATTTGGACACCTATGCCTCCAGTGAGAACCGCATTTTCAGATTCTATCTACTTCGGTGTTTGCTTGCTCCAGCTATTGAAACATGCATTCTCCTCGATAGAATTCTTTATCTTCTAGAGAAAACTGAAAATAACACTTCTGTACAAATTGTGTCGCTGTTTGAGGCGATACAGTCGCCAAGAAGATTTGCCATTATTGCCGTTAAAAACCCGTGTTAGGACCATTTTTAGGAGAACTGGGATTTCTTTAGACGCTTTTAGTTTGCACATTTCCCATTTAATGTAATCTATTCATATGAATTTTTTTTTAGATTGTGTTTATTTAATATTGTTACACAATCAAAAACTATATTTGTTCTATATTCACCGTTTTTATTAACATTTGCTATTTTATATATGATAACGATAAGATTGATTGTTTTTAATTATAATTCTTCAACCCACCAATTCATCATATTTATGTACATGTAGCACCTTTGAAATAAATTAAATTGATTTTGATTTGTTCCACTAATTTTTTTAATTGTTACTTTTAAATTTACAGATAAAATATGTTATCTACGTTCTCATGCAGAAAGACCCTTTTACACTATTTCGTCGATGATCTATTTGTCAGTAGTGTGTTGATATTTTATTAATATATTATGTGGTTATGTTTTATTATTAGTGCATAACGCAATCCGTGCATTGGTTTGTCCATTTCCATAGAAGTTTGGATATTTTTTTTAAAAATACCATGATAAGTTTTCTACATTTATATATCCTTTATTTGTTTAGCTTGTATTGGAAGGAATAATACTAAAAAGTTTTGCTTATAAGATATATGGAAGGGCCTTTTTTGTTCATTGTATGTCATCTTTTTCAAATACATTCTAACAGGCTTAAGTTTTAAATCTTTTAAAATAAAGAAAAAAATCAGGATTATATGCATTATATGTACTATAGGTTGTACCATAGAAATGGCAACCAATTTTATTTGCACACAAGATAAACAGAAAGAACCCATCAAAAACTTTGCTGAGGGCATATCATCAGCAAAATGAAATAACAGGCAACAAAAGCCTGGACACCAGGTAACGAGAAAGCAGATAAATTTGCTAATGAAGGTGCACAAAAAGATGAAGACCTTGTCAAAGCCAGAATCAAAAAATGCATCAAAAAGAATTGTAAAAAAGATAATTACAAGTTATTGAAGAAAACTAGATAAATAAGACAAAAAGAACGTTGCTCGCGCAACTGAGAACTGGCCATACCATATAGATCAATCACTAAAAACACAGGATTTGAAAGATTGAAGCACCTTTATGCACGAGCTGTGACAATCAAGTCCACGAAACTGGAACACCTTATATGCGACAAATGGAATTAGTCCTCACCCTAACATCGACTTCCGAGTAGTATCAAGCGTATAGATTTATGTATATGAGTACATGCTCGCGACGGAGAAGCCACATCACGTTCTCTGCCTGTCTTTACAAAATATGTGCAACTTGATCATTGGTGTGTTGCAAGGAGATAATTGTTGTCAAAGCGTCATGTGGGGTAACCTCGATTCGAAATTTTCCGAGATGAAAATTGACATATACGATGACATACATACTGTCAAATACACACTGTAATCTTGCAATACAACTGCATTATATTTCTTTTCAAATAAACCAGATAAAAAGCTATTCACAAACCTCCCCATTGTAATGCATCAATATATATATATAATATACTATGTATATGTTTAAATACTATATCAGTTATTTATTTTCAATAATATATACTATCAACAACTGGTATTGTTGGCTTCGTAGCCCGAGTGGAAATACTTTAATTAATTTTCCTTAAATTAATAACCCCAAATCAAACAATGAATAAATAAGATAATTTTATTAAAACGAATATAATACATTGTAATCTTTTAATTATATATACTTACACAAAATTCCCAATCGTCTGAAAATCAAATCGTTCTAAATCTTACGATCGTACAAATAATATTTAACTATAACGAACCCTTTGCGTTCAGTATAACCACTTTTAAATTATCTATTTAGCTAAAGCCATTTGTTATTTTAAATATTTATGCGACCTTGTAGCAAATATATTAAACATATATTATCTGTCCTTAAATTTTCAGTTAAATAATAATTTAATTTTTAAAATTTTATAATTTAGTAAAAAATAACAATTTAGTAATAACAAAAAGTAACATGATTTACTTACTTCTTTCATGTTTTAATAAGCTAATTACTAAATATGAATGCATACACTCAATCGTCAAACGAAAGTACAAATATTTCTAATTCTAAGGGATACCTTATCTGATAAATTTTATCCGATTCTTTATTTTTGAAATAATTTGAACCAATTAATTATAAAATTGTGACTTAAGAAGCGATCTAAATGTATTAACTTTATTATTTGCAATTTCTTAAAAATTTATAACATTATTGAAATTCAATCATCCCTTCGTTAGTCAACATTATTTTAAGTTGTTACTATGTGCAGTAGCTATAGCAGTTAAACTGTTAAATTCTTTTTTAGTTCATTTAAATATACATTTTTGACCTATATTTATACTTATGTTAGCCAAATTTATAAATTATATTTTATATTTATAAAGATTAAAATGCATAAATAGTTATTGTGATTCAAAAACAATTGTATGTGAACCAGTCAGTCACCAGTGAATTTTGTCAGGTTGTAGAATAGATTTTTAAAGTATAAAATTTTATAAAAAGTGTATTTAAATATGAATTTTTATTTGACAGCATTGAAATTATTCATAATGAAAGTTATAAGAATTTAATTTAATCCTGCATTCCATGTACAATTTAGGCTGCATTCTAGAATGCAGTCTAATTTATATGACAAGTATGTTGACCAGGCACATTACATGTAACATTTCTGACCAAGTAAAAATATCATTATTAGATAAATAAAATTATTAACTATGCAGTCTATATATAGCCTTAGGAGAATATAAAATAGAAAAAGCCAAACATATTTAGCATTAATAGACTTGGAATACAGGCTGATCTAAATCTATCAAAAAAGCTAGTCTGTATGTCATATCTTTTACTAGTATGTAAGGGAGATAACTAGGCAAAGGAGTTAATGTGCTGGGGGTTGGAGGTTCCATACCCTACCATATTATATATGATTTACTGATTATTTTTGTTAAATAAGTTTTACAGTGTACAATTTTTTTAAAACAAATAAAAATTGTCTACTCAGTAATTTTAAAGTTATTTTTATAATATGTGATATAACTTTATTAAAAACACCCAATTAATAAATATGCAAAAAAGAGAATTTTTTAAAAATTTTAAAAATTTTAAAAAGCAGAATTAAAGCCTTATTTAAACAAAATTATCTTATGCATTCTTATACAGTGATCATAAACCTATGCAACTCAAAAAAATAAATAATTAATTTTTTTTGAAATAAAACTGGATTGTTAGAAATTCGAAATTTATTATTTGATTCTTGAAAATTCTGCATGTCTAAACTTATTATTAGATTCTTAGATTCTTAGAAATTCACAGCATTCTATAATTCACTAATAATTTTTGTCAATTGAAAAGAAGTGTGTTGTTAAACATTTTTTCAGAACTGTAAGATATGCCACTACTAAAAATGCATTGCCTAAAACCCTTTTATAAAAGCACCAATACCACAAAATTCAATAATTAAATGTTTAATTGACAAATTTAGAACAAATCTTCTATAAGATCCATTCTGGCAGACCTTCTCTAGACAATGACCAAGTTAGTGCAGTTCAATGTGCTTTAATCAATAGCCACATAAAATCTCTGAGAAAAGTTTCAAAACAAGTGAAAATTTCATACACAACTGTACATAAAATTGTTCAAAGCATTTTACATGTCCATATAAAACCAGGGTTTTACAGGAAATAAATGAGTAAGATTATGAATCCTGCACTGTATTCTGTGAATGGTTAATTTCTGTGACAAGATGATCCCACCTTTCTTGACACTAGTTTCTGGACAGATGAGGAATGGATTCACCTATCAGGATATGTGAATATCAAAAATAACAGATACTCATCCACAGAAAATGCTCATAAACACAAGGAGACACCTTTACACCCCAGAAAGTTTGGTGGCTGTACAGCAATGTCAGCACAAAGACTAGTGCTATTATATATTTATAAGTCTATTAAATTCAATTTTTGTTTTTATTATCAGGATACAAAATTATTTGCAAAAGATACAAATTATATTTATATAAATGGGAATCTTCTATAGAAATTTCAAAAATGTTCTTAAAAGTTGCAGAAAATAATAATGGAAAAAATCTCCACCTCATGCTCCCCTGGGTAAGATAGAGTTAAGTAGTCTAATTAAATTAAATATTTAATTTATTTAATATGTTTCAACTTAGTACCTAATTGCTCACATTCATATATAATATATATATAATATTATTGAAACAAATATAATAATGTGTTAAACAATAATAACTGTCAATATTTACATTTATTTTAAAATGTTGATATATTTAAACATTTATATACAATACTATATTATATTATATTGAATGTTTAATTATCAAATGTTATAAAATTATTTTTAAAACAAATTTATTGATATATATATACAAAGTGTAATAATATAATTATATTTGATATTAAAAGACATTTTTATTCTAAATGTTTTTTTCTATTAATGTGTTTCTCACTGACCAAATATGATTATTTTTGACTGTTGCTTGGTCAACAAGAAATTAAATTTTACCTCTAATTTCACTAAACACTTATATTTTTGCTACTTAGGAAAGTTCTCATTATAGTCTTGGAATAGTGTTAAATTTCTTTTAAAAAATTTGTACTAATCCTTATATATATATAAAATGTATGATTGTATGCTGGATATATCTTCCTAGGGCTACATGGAATACAGGCTAGCAGATAAGGTGAAGATGCAAGATTATATACATATATAATTAATAGAATTGAAATTTATAGTTGCACAAAATTCAGTAAAACATAGTGAGAAATGAGTAGTATTTAGCAATTTTACTTAATTTTTAATAATTAGTGGTTTTTTATGAATACACAATTTAAATAGATTATCTGATATTAAAGTATTCATGTGTATCAAATTAATTTTGAGTGTAGATTTTTTAGTATATTTACATATTTATGTACTTACAAATCCTTCTTACCAATATTATAAAAAAATTGTTCATTTTGAAAAATTCCACTATAATAGATTCCTAATAGTCCAGCTTTTAACATCTTATATAACAAGAATTGTGAAAATTATGACTAAATAACATATCTAATTATATAAATGGGATATTGTAGTCCTGTATTATTATAATTGCAAATAATAATCAGATGAGCTACCCTTTTATCCATACAGATTTGCAAAAAATGTAATTACAACCTACACAAAAAAAATTAATTCATAGTTTTAAACATTGATAATCTATACAATAATTACCTACACATATTTATGCATATTATAAAGCACATATTATAGTGAAAATGACTCATCAATTTAAGTATCATGCTTTTTATGTAATGTTATAATATTCAGTATAAAGTATTATTAATAAATAACCAACTTAATAAATCAAATATAGGTATATTATAGGTATTAGAGAAGTAGTAATGTTCTAATAATAGAAGTATTTTTCTTAGCTAGATTAGATGTGGTCATTATTCTCTTACAAAAGTAATGATTGATATTGTAGTTGCTATTACTATTATTAATTAAATGTAAATCAGTGTATCCTTATATCTGGAATACAATAAATGTATTTTAGTCTTACTTTCAGTATGCAGTTTGCATGGCTCAATCAGGTTATTGAACCAGGTATGTCAAGAATGGTTAAATGTCAAGCACATCATGAAAATATTGCTGCATTTTATATTGAACTATTTGAGAATAGTTAGCAGTTCCACCACCATGACCCCAAATGTACCATTTTTCAAAATTTTACAAAAATGACTATTATATAAATGTAAATCACTGAATAGCTTATATTATTAATGTGTTAATTGGCCAGATAAAAATGTAATAAGCATGATTTTTTTGTGGAATTAAAAAAACTGTCCGAAAATTTATTTTCTTTAATTTTTATGACATTAATTAATAGATAACTTACAGGACTATTTGTGCACTAGACACTAAGGCAACATCATATTTGGAGGGGGGATTAATCACATAAAAGTGCATAAAACCCATTATTGATAGGGTTAAGAACTAATAAACAAGGTTTAATTAACTACAAATATCACAATTGTATGAATTGTTAATTATTCTTATGCTAATTGTGTATTACTATGCAATATTTAATATTAAATGAATAAATACTATTTTATTTACATTTTGAAGTTATTGTTGTAGTTTAATATTTGATATGACTGCATATCGGATCATTACTTGATTGAATTAAATATGCATGACGGAGTGAGTCAGAATGATACATATCAAAATACAATTAAAATAAAAACACTCTGAATAATTTTAAAATTAAAAATAATACCTGAGCTGAGTCAAACCTCTCGATTAATTAACATATTTGCATTTTAAACAAATTATATTGAACACCCTAGCTTTCATGGACAACTATTCACATAATCATGTCACACTCAACTAACTTTGCCTTATTTTGTTCAATTCGAGAGTTATTTAACAGATGCTTTTTTCAAACTAGAAGCAAGTTTAACATGTCTTTAGTGGGTAAATTTTATGCACTGTGTTTTAAATTGACTTATAACGTTTTTATTCTATAAATTGAGAAAGTTTTTAGGTATGATTTTTTCTTCTTCTTTTGCCAATTACTTTTATGACATAGGAAATCGGAAGATCGTTAATATCAAAATCAATGTATACCCTATCCTTAGCGACGCCTAATATCGGATTGTAATAATTAACTCTTGATATTTAACTCTTATTTTATATCTTGAAAAAGTAATTTAATATGCGAAATGTAGTTATAGCTCGAATGTATCTTTTTACTTTGAAAATATGACCTTACTACATTGTATTTCTATAATCTATTTCCAAATTTATTAATTTAATATTTTAACTCGCGTATATCTTGAAAAGGTAATATAATATGCAACATTTAGTTAGCTCGATTGAATCTTTTAAAAAAGAAATATCGAATGTTACTGTTTTATTTTTTTTAACAGGTGATGAACAATTAACGAAAACACAAAAAAGCAATAAAAAGTATTTTTTTGCGATATCCAAGTCTATGATTATTAAGAAAAAAACTTGAAAGGAACACATTCTAAATACACAATTAAGACAAGATTGGGCACTATATTATACCTTAATTTGTTTATTCTCCTAGACAAGCGTCGATGTCTAATAATTTCTCAATAGTTTATTTGCTTAGGCTAATGTAACGTTTTCCCACATCGATTTTCTGACTCTCTTTTCTTCCTATATTTGGATTCTTTCCTAGTATATGCATAATATTGCCATACAATATTTTGATGCTTTGGTTTTCTATCCAATTGTTTTGTGTGTTGTCAACTTAAATTCACTGGTAGCCAATCAGAGTTGTCTGGCTGTATCGACCGCGCACGTGGCTGTGATCTAGATTAATTGAGTCTGTAGAGTATCGTTAAATTGTGCGGAGATACGAATTACATGCCAAGATCTGGTGTCATTCCTTTGTAGTTACTTTTTGTTAATTTTTTAAAACAATATGGCTCTCCATTTTGGTATTTTGCAACGTTAAAAATATACATTATTTGGATTTTTTAATTGGTAAGCTGAGAATCTATGTAACTGTTTTCATATTAATATAAAAAAATAATAAGATTTTGGGCTTCTTTACATGTTATAAATAACACGAAAATATGCGTACCTCTGCAATCAAATGGCACATACTATTTTATCTATACAATAGTTATTGGTATTATTGTTTCAATGTCTGCTAAATTATTCACTATATTATTCACCAATTGTTCCCTTACGGAAAATACACTGCATTCTTTGTGTTTTCAATAATAGTTTATCATGTGTTCGCTCATATCATTTAGAAATTATATACCTTAATTTTTACTAAATAAGAATGAAATCGATAATATCAACTTTTGAATCTTAAATCTGCTCTTCTACAATACATTTTTGATTACTTAGAAGCTTCCATGCACGATTACAATTTATAAACAAAATAGACTTGTTTTATGATCAACATTTTCTAAAGTAATAACTAAACCTTAATTTACTAGCGAGTAATATGTGTCTGTTTTGCTGTGACTGTTTTGCTTCGTGTTGTAACCTGTTTAATTTACAAATCTTATAAAACATTCTTCAATTAGGACAGTATAGGTAATAAAAAAAAACAACAACACATTAAAACTGTACTACATTATTAGTTAACGAGTTTGGTAAGAATGCTTTCTTTAAATGTAAAACAAACTATCTAGTTGGTTTATAAATTAATGCACACAAATTTAAATTTGAGAATGCAATGATAAGGAATAATGAAAACGATCACGTCGCATAGAAGAAATTTGATTTATGCTCTAAAATATCTAGTCTACAATAGTTAGCTCGAAATATACAATATACTGTCCACATTTGAATAATCTTACTCACAGTTAAATATGCTAGAGTTATGTCTAATTTAGTTATTTTATGAATTAACTTAATTTCCTTTTTGAAATATGATAATTCGCTGCTTTGATATTTGTTATCATTTGAATGAATAATTATAACCATTGATTAATTTTGCTTGTTCCGACCATAGACATTATATTATATAGGTTAAAGTATATTCTTTTACTTAACTTAACCTTTTACCGACGGTATGTTAAATCAAACTTTTAGTCAAACTTAAGTTGAAATGATGTCTAAATTTGATTGGGAAATCCAAAGATATTTAAAAATAATAAATATTGACAAATAAGTATGACAGTGCTATAACCCATTGGTAGTCTTGGTCCATTGTTTATCCTTGTTATTTCTCGTTGAAAATTCGATTAGATCAATTAGCGCCTGTTCAAATTATTTTTTTTTCTGAGCTTATTTACTCACGAAAATTATGCTCCAATTACGTCACTTGGGAGAGTTGAAACGTAAATAACATATTCATAGTTTGTATACACTTGCTAGTTTACAGACAACCCAAATTGTCGAAAACTATTTACCAATCATAAATTTAGAATAACTTGTAAATCGCATTGCTCATCAAATCAGTCCGGATATCCTGCTTAGTTGATTCCGAATTACCCGAAATGGATTGTCTTCTTATTGTCAACATTACATTCATAATACACGTTTGATATAAAATTATTGTTTTACTTCAAAATGAAGTGATACATGAATTATTGATTGTTATTATTTTGGTAGCTGACACTCTTAGTCATGGTTACTCAGTGTGGAAATAATATTACGATTATTCTAAAATGAACTGAGTTACACTGTTACATATACTTGTATGTATATTCATTGTGTTAATTGTTTCATTAACTTCATCGTTGCCCCGTCTTTTGCTGTTTTCATGACTCGTAAACATGTTTTACCTTTCAGTAATTTTGCAACATCTGGAGAGCGATATGTCGACCAAGGTTTTCAACATTCCAAATCGTAAGTTTATTTATCATTCAATCAAATTATATGCAGAAATTGTAGTCTAGTAATTATTTACTCCAACAAACATTGTTTTACTCATTTTATAGATATTTTTAATTAAGTTTTAAATTAACAAAAATTCAAAACTTAATGAAACTCTTTTCTTCTTTGTTTTCATTTAATTATATTTTAATTTCCAATTTGAAAGGAATTGTTCAAAATAGAGAACAGTTATTGTTAGTGTTAATAACATTTTTAAAACATTGATTAGGTCGTGGTATTTCCTCAAAATTGGGTTTTGATACAAGGATGAAGCATTCCATTGTTCATTAGACTCTATTTTTTATATTTTTAATGAATATTTAATTACTTCTAGATTAATCAAAATACTACAAAAAATATCATTAAAAAGTAGATTTCTATTTTATAGAGTTTAATTATTTTATTAATTTAGTTTATTATTATTAACTATTGCTTTTAATTTCTTTTTTAATTTCTATCACGTTTTCAGTAATATTTTATACGACGTTCGTCTTGTAAACGTTTTAAAAGGAAATTAATCAATAGTTCCAATTAAAATATATCTTTAAGGAGAATGTATTGCATTGAGTGATTGAAAATAGCGATATATTGTTATCTTTTTGCTTGGAAAACATTTGTAACAATTAATAGGATTCGATATTGCAGTTTATTAGAAATATGTATGCCTACTATTTTTTACATAATATCTTATTATATATTAACTAATGTGTGTCAATGAGCCACGCAATATACAATAAAATATAAAGCAAATTAAAAACACTATATTAGCACAATTTTACTTTAAATATAATTTTGTATTTGTTTTGAATAAAAACTAAGTGAATTTTCTATTATTTAGATCAAATAAACGACATTCTTTTTAAAACTTTAAATAATTACGTCAATAAAAGCAGGTCGGAATTCAAAATATTAATTAACATGTCCCTCTATATTTCTTAATCTAAATTAAACGTATTAGCCATTTCAACCCGGGGTGGTCAGACTGTCTTGCTATGACAATTCCGTCATCTAATGGAATTAACGCTATTTTATCAAGGGTTGTTTGCAATGTTTCATTTCAAATTGTTTTGTAATTTGAGTTTTTATTTCATTTGTTACTAGTACATAGCATTCTTAAATTTGTCAGTTATATTTTTGTGAGTTTTTTCTCGAGTATTTATTGTTTATATTACTGAGTATTTACGTACATAATACTCCTGTATTTGATAGTTTATAGGAATTATATTTAAGTAAGAGAGTTTACATTCTAAGAGATTATTATAATAATAAGTTTCTCAGGTTTGTTTCTTCAGATAGTATATGTTAGTTGTGGTATTTCTCTGTCCTCTTCTGTTAAAACTAAAGTTTGGTGAAGCGCGTGTCGGCTCTTTGATCTAAAAAAAAGTCAGGTATGGGTGCTATTTGGGTGCTACAATATATACCTAATGATTTATGACTCACAGCAGGTTTTCGCATTTTATTATAGCCATGATGTAAATAATTGAATATTTACATCATATTTACATAGAAAGGTTTTATCATTAAGTCTATGAACAAATGACCATCACCCAGTTAGTGTCGGAATATAATACAGTTTAGCGATAAGAGATATTTCTTTATGAGAGATGCATAGAGAGATGTTCCTTTACAATGTGTGTCGGCTCTTTAGTCAAGTAATTAATTATATCAGTCAGTCTGTTACCTAACTGGGACTGAATTACTCCTGCGAGATGAGAGGTATGTATAGGTAATATACTCAAACCAGGCAATAATAATCGACAACCACAAACAGTAACATATTTAGTAAGGTCAACAGTTAATAGAAACTTATAAAAGTTGTAAACAAATTTAGACAGGTTGTCCTCTTATTGGCAAAATAATTAAAAAATATATAATTAAATAATTTGCTTGTTAGAAAAAATGTTAGTAATATTTTCTCTTGATTGTGGACACGGCAATTAGTTTCCCATGAACTTAATACAAGACCGAATTTATTTTTAGAACTCCATAAAACTAATGCAATCGTCAGAGCAAGACTGTCTTATCTTTTCAAATTATTCACGGGAAAACGTTCTTACCAAAGCACTTTGAAATGTTTGAATAATATGTTCTCTTTAGTTGATTCTGATATAATGTGTTGCTCATTTTAACTCAACTAATGTATACTTTGAATTTATTTATTAATAACTCCTTTCTATAAAACACTTTGACAGCGCCTCCTGGTAAAGATGCCAAACAATTCACAAACACCGAACGGTCTGGCCTTGTAAATCTGCGGATGAACGACCCCTCTGAGATGGGTCAGAGGGAGCCTGAAACGGTGCATACAATGTTCGCGCGGGCAGTTTCAGAATACCCAAACGTTCCCGCCCTTATGTACAAGGCCGGTGATGCAACCGACTATTCATGTATCACGTATGCAGAATACTACCAGCTTGTTTGCTCTGTGGCCAAGGCTTTTATCAAGGTTGGTTGTGCTTATTATCAACTTCTGATCCAATAACTGAACTCTTTGTTCGATGCCTTATTGTAGAGTTAATTATAATATCTATAAGTTGCAGTCCATGATTGATCCTCTCTTGATCTTCAGCTGGGAGTGGAGCCGTTCGACTCTGTCTGTATCCTCGGCTTCAACTCTGTCGAGTGGTTTCTCTCCAGCCTCGGAGCCATCTTTTCTGGCGGGTTTTCATGCGGTGTCTATGCGACCAACGGCACTGACGCCTGTCAACACATCGCCTTCAACTGCCGAGCGTCCATATTCGTGGTGGAGAACAGCACTCAGATGGCCAAGGTGATGCAGATAAAAGCCAGCCTTCCCAACCTGAAGGCTATTGTCCAGTACCGAGGACAGATTGAGAACAAACAGTCGTTCCATTATGAGGTGAGAATCAGTTATACTCCACATATCCGTCATATAAAATCACTTGATGGTATTGAGCATTATTTTCTACCGAATTTTTACTGATTTCCATATTAATTAATTAATAGGAACATTTTCTGTGTTTTTCTTCTCACCACAAACATTTTTAAATGCAAAGACTAAATTATTTAGTTATCAGAAACAATTTAAGAACTGCTCGGTATTCATATACATAACTGAAAGGTTATTATTATGGTTTGTATATTTCGTTTTGTTAGTAATATAATAATTATAGAAAACACTAAACACGGAGGACATAATAATTAACACTTTACTAGTAATAATAGTAATTAACACATTATTTTTCCTACAAATAGGCATTTCATAAAAAGTAGACAAAAACAGTAAAATCAGTAAAACTGTTGTTGAAAAAATTGCTCAATGCTGACAGATGGCAATCAAGGGATTTTAGAATGCTGGGTGTGTGGACTGCCTGACTGAAATATCTCTTGCAATGTGATCTTCCTTTAGCTATACACCTCTGTATTTATAGTGAGGTCCCTTTCTGTTGTTCCCTTTTTGTTGTTGAATAGACAGGCCCATCTAGAATGGTATGGTTCAAGGATACACACAATGTACTCAATATAAGAAAATCCAGCTGCCATTGCCGCACTTCGCTTCTTCACTTATGAATAAGTTAAAGATTTCTCCTGCAGAATGTGATGAATGGGATCAAAGTTAAGAGTTCCCAGGTTTCCCGTTAGCCGTGTTTGAAGGAAAACATATTATACACGGCAACTCATGTACTACCCTAATCAGGATTCCATGTGTGTTTCTGTGTGTTTCATGGGCATCGACCAATGGCAGAAAGTTCTTTTAACACTGGGAGATATCCTGAATAATAGTTCTTCTTTCTAACATCAGACATGAAGCTATTGGCAAATATTCAAATAGCTGAAAGCGAGTTAAGTCACCGAAGCAAATCGTTAAAATAGCCTCGACCGAATAAAGAGCGAAAATGATCTGCTTGGCGTTAATCCGAATGTGATTCTCAGTCTATTAAGCTGATAAACTTTATTTATTGTTCGTTACAACGTCACTTTTTACTACTATATCCAGCATATGGAAATGTCTAGTTGTGTAGTTGTGTTCTTTAATGTTTAGTTGTGTTTGGAATAAGTTAGAAAATCGCTTTGATGGTTCGGAACTATAAGGAACTCTTTCGTTTAACATTCGTCCTATTTTACATTACATTTTTCAGTAACTTAACCATAACATTGAGAAATATATCATTGAGAAATTTTTACATCACTTTTAATATTCATTGTAGATTTATATTTTGTGCTTGTGGCTTTAGTATATTATTTATATATACCGCCTACATCATATTAACATACTCGTAAATATACCACCTATATCATATTTACATACTCGTATTTTGCTATCTAGTAAAGGGCTGGGATTTCTAAGTGTAAAAATTTCGTTTTTATTTTGGCTCACTGGTGTAGGAATATAATGTATGCTTTTGTTTGTATTACTTTTATCATCAATTATGGTACATTACATTTCCTTATTGTTGGTTATTTAGTTAATATAAAACGTTTTATTATGAAATAGATTGTCCCCCTCCAACTACTGGGTCCCTAAAGTAATTTTCGTGTTGCATTTTCCAGTTTAGAATTCAGTCAAAACAGGTTTCGGTTTGTGAAATCTGTTTCCTGTATTTAAAGTTGTTTATATCTAGAGTAAACAAGATGTTCGCTCTCTCCTCTCTATAAAACAGTGGTCAGAACTTCTAGAAATTGGTCGTGGGGAGCCGGACAAATTGTTAGAGGATCGTTTACGCGGCCAACTGCCCAACCAATGCTGCACTCTGATCTACACCAGTGGAACCACAGGACCTCAAAAAGGGGTTATGCTTAGTCATGATAATGTAAGAAACACTTCCCTTCTTTGTAATCACTGTCATATTCTTATCAAATCATTCCTTTTTAAATATTAATGAAAGTCCTCAAATCAGTGATCATTGTAACTTTTGCTTGCTGAATAATATTTCATGTCTTCACTCTATATCTTCTGATAAAGGAAAATGCACATCAAACGTAATCTTGTTATGGTGATGTGGATGCAATCTATGATAACAAACTATGCTTTCTGTGCGTCCCCCTGGATATTCAATTAGTTTGAGCGTTATTCTAAATCACCATTCACATTTAAAATAACATGATTATAAAAATCGAAACAATGCCCCAGTTATATACCAAGAAGGCATTCCATTAGCAATGCATAGATGTATAATGATGACTGGTTGTCACCCTTCAACGTTGTGCTTTTCTGCCCGCTATGATCTTTACTACAACTTTAATAATCAATACGAACTTCTGACGAATTTAGACTAACGTATTCTATTGATTGTATGACTTCCTACTTATTGTGAAATTGTCAGGCGTCCACTCTATAAGTTAATTTGTTTGATGTAGTTTCTAAAAATGTTTATGATAATGGTGAATTTATTGGAATACTTTTGGTATAAAATAGATTTGCAGTTCATTTCTCAGAATAATGCTGCCTTCTTTTAGATCGTCTTACGTCTATCATCTATACTATGGTAAGTATACGGGCCGGGCCATGCTTTCATTTAAATGCAAAGAAAATAACTTTAATGGTTTTGTAGTTACTGCGCTGGTTATTCCTGTTTTCCTTTAGTTTATTGAATTAGCATGTTAACGGGGTATAGCTGATTAAGAGCGTCAAAATGTACAATCCTGAATATGAGCGTCAGAGCAAAATGTAAAAGTCGGAATAAGCGCGTCAAATTAAAATGCAAAATCCTGATTAAGAGCGTCAATGCAAAATCCTGATTAAGAGCGTCAATGCAAAATCCTTATTAAGAGCGT
>JAUZNC010017115.1:44160-69959 GCA_034780395.1 Vannuccia rotundouncinata | reverse complement strand
TGTATGTATGTATGTATGTATGTATGTATGTATGTATGTATGTATGTATGTATGTATGTATGTATGTATGTATATATGTATGTATGTATGTATGTATGTATAATATCAAAATAATGTATTTAAAAGTATTTATTATAACATTAAATTTTACTATTAGCGGTATATTGATTAAAACTAGCTTATTCCTTTTCCTTTCGCATAATATTAACTACATTACAGTTCAAATCAATTAAAATAAAATAACTATTGTAGTATTTAGCTTTATTCAAAGTATATTACTTGAAGTATTCCAGGCATCTCACAGATTGTTATTATAAATAGAGATTCATTTTTTTGTGGACAATTTTTTGTAGAAATAAAACGTTAGTAAAAATTAACGAATTAGTCAATATCAATTAAATCTTAGAATCTTTATAGTTAATCGTCCGTGTAATTACATACAATTTAATTTACAAAATATATATAATTTAAAGCATACATATATTTAATTATTATAATACATTGATCACACGTTTAAGACAAACTAAATCTAGAATAACATTATTTTTAATAATATAATTATAACTTGTTTGAATATATCAAAATATATATTTCTGTTGTCAAGTAATCTAGTGATGTTTTAATTAAATTAATTTTTTCCAGGTACGTAAAAACAAGTCATTTTATTAGACATAGTAGGCATTAAGAATATAACAAAACGTGATTTTTATAAAATTTCAAATGATTTCATTTCATTAAATAATTTTAATTGTAAAAGAATATCTCAACATATATTATTAATTATTACTTATCATTATCAAAATAATTTTCAAAAGCAGCTTTTTTAACTAGAGCAAAATCAATATTTTCTTATATTTTATATAATAAATATATAAATATTTAACAATACTACCAATTTTAAAATTATTAATACATAATTTTATACATAATAAATTATAATTTGATAAGTTATAAGTTATAATAGTGAAAATATTAAAAAATATATATTTGGCACTTAAATAAAATGACTTATTTTGTTATTAATATAATGAGAATTAAGTAATATACTGATTTTATATAATGACAGATCATTATATAATTATTTTTTTTATATATAATATTTTTATTATATTTATTTGGTATAGCTATAAGACACTTTTATTAAAGGATCAGCTTAATTGAATTGACTATTTTAAAAGCATGTTTTAAATGTAAATTATATGCTTATTACCTACTTCTAATCACTCTACCTTCATATAAAATCCACAATTTTTTTGGATGTATTTTTGGCCCCTCTAACCCCCTTTGGACCCCACTAGGGGCTGCGCCCCCAGACTAACCACCTGTGCACCCCCCATTGCCAAATTCTGGCTATGCCCCAGAATTCTCTGTATATGTTTTCAATGTGATTTTATACTTACCTACTGGTTTCAATTCAATTATATATTATTACATATTACAAATGATTCTATATTTATACTTACTATTTCTACTATATTATTAATACTTTTTATACTTACTATATTTACTAACAATACTTACTAATACCCACTATTTTATATATAATTTATACAATATATACAATATGTATATTGTTATATATACTATTTAGTATTTTATTATTATATAAGTATTACTTATTGTATTGTTTCATATAATATTGTGTATACCTTATATACATATACTACTTATTTGTATACTTATATAGCTATGTCTTCATTAGAATCTAGTGATCAGGATTCAATGGACTCCTTTTTGTCTTTATCATCTCTCTTATCTAATTCTTCCATACATCTGTATATACCTTATATATAAATAGCTTATTGTATTTAAATTTAGTTTTTATAAAAAAAGAACCTTCATTAAAAATATATATTTGTTTATAAAATTGTTTATTTAGCAGACAATGAGGATACAAATCCCAATAAATAGTAAATGTATAATAACTATATGAAAGTATACATATATGTAAGTTTATAATATATGCACTTTTTGTCATAGGATAATTCAATTTTAGTATAGACTAATTTTATAATACAATTTTACCTATTATCAAGTTATATTAATTTTGAAGAATATCCTATATGAAATACAGTAAACATATAATCTCCTATAACTGATAAACATGCAAAATATTAAATTATATTCAAGTATATGTCAAATGGAGTTCATATTATATATAAATCGGTATTAGAGGCTAATTGAATGTGTCACACCATATTAGCTGCTATTATAAATGACAAGAAAATAATTAAACAATCAGGAAACACTAAGGATACTAACTAACACATTTTAATTTAAATAGTTGTTTAGAGAGGTAACTTTGCTGTCCCATAAAACCATAAAGAAAGGGTTAATACATATATAATTATAAAAAAATAAGAAATATTATATAGTACTTACATAAAATTACTACCTAGTATTTTTTATAATAAATAATAAATAAATAATTTAAAATAATTAAAGATAATTTATATATTTTGATTTATTAAAAAATGTATTTTTTTCACATATATATATTTTAAAACAACTGTATCAATAGGGTCAAAAAATAATTGAAATGGAGCTGTACGAAGAACCACTATAAAAAATACCCAATTTTTATTTAATTACATGATATGCATTTAAACATATAAAAGTATTTCTTAATTTTATAAATTTATAAATTTATAATTTTTTACATAAATGACTGAAATAATTTTTCAATAATAATTTTTAAAAACATTTTAATTATTTTATTATAGCAGATCATCTAGCATTAATAATACTGCTTAAAATGATATAAATTGTTTCTTAATTCAATTAAATCCTTTTAAAAATTTAAAAAAATTTAAACATTAAAATTTTTAATAATTTGTAAATGAATTAAAATAATGTCAGTTCAAACTAACATATATTTGTAAACTAAAATATTAATTTGTGTAGTTTTTAAATATTGCAATAATTCATAATATTAATTCATGAATGCATCTCATTGTCCCACCAAAAGTTTTAAAAGTTCTACATTTTCGTCAAAAAAAAGTTACATTCAAAAATAAATTTGTTGGCATTTTAATCACAGATTGTTCTTATATCATTGACAAAAAATCCCAAAATGATAATCACAACCCCCCCCCTCACCTCCCTCCCAACTGAAAAATATCTAGGATACATATCTAGGATACATATCTGTAAATATATATTACTTAACTTAAATATTTAACCAATATTTTACTGAAATATTTACCAATTAAAGTATAACTGTTGACATTTAAGAGTACCTATTATTTTTGTTATAATTGGGTATTTATAAATAACCATAGATAAATAGATATATAATATAGATAATTAATATTTTAACCAGATTATTTATTTTACATATTAATAATTTTTATTATTAATAATATTAACCAAGTTATTTATTTTACATAATTTTATAAATTGTATTAATACTCTTAATTTTACTTAAAAAGATCAATATTTCAGTTAACTATTATTAAATGTTTATGTTAAAATATATATATTTAGTTATATTAATTATTGAATATTTAAATACTCTCATGAATGATATTTTTTAGTTTGAACAGAAAATATTTCATTTCAAAAAGATTTCTAAGTCAATTATATAATTTAGTTAATACAAAACTATTAAAAAAAATTATTTAATAGTTATTGATAAAGTAAATATAACTATGAAATTAAAAAGTGAGTTAAAGTTATATATTATTTGAAGCAGTATTATTAATAGTAGATGCCCTGCTAGATAAGCATAATGTTTAGAAATCAAATTTTTAAATTATAAAAATTATTTAGTTGTACAATAAGTTTGAATATAGTTTATTTATAAAACTGGTCATATCACAAAATATTAATTTATGTTCTATGATTTTGAATATTCATAATTTTTTTAAATTTCAAATTAAATAATTTTTGCTATTCATGCACCGAAAAGTAGGCATTTCAAATTGAATGAAGAATTTAAAAAGTTTAACTTTTCAGTGCATGGACAACTTTTCAATGCATGGAGAATTGAATATAACAATATATTTTATGAATTTTATATTGAACTCTTATTTTTCCATACTTATCAAAAATTAGTGCATATCTAATACATTTTTTCTTTAAGTTCGATGAACATAAATTGATTTAGGCATAGAAAAAAATTACATTTACTCCTTTAAAAAGTATTTTTCAAAAATTTGAATATTTATTGATTTTCGATCACTTCGTTCTCTCGTATCAATAAATATCCTCGTATTGAAAAGTAATACTTTTCAAATATCATGAAAATAATTATTTTGACACAAGATATTATGCTTGGTAATCTGACAAACTTTTTAATTGGATTTTTTGTAATAAAATTGAGAATTTGCTTGAATTACAAAATAATATAATAATTAAAAAATAGTTATTTAATTTTATCATATAAATTTTGTTGAAGTGAAACTAATTTAATCAACAACAAAAAATAATTTTGGGAAACCACAATATAAAAAACATTGAATGTACTAAAAATAGATTAATTTAATACAAAAATTATTTTTAGTATTTTATGTCAAACAATATTAATTTGTATTGAGTAAATAAATAATGTAATGGATAGGTTGATTATTCTATAGACTATTCTATAAAATAATTAATTATTGTTTAAAACGTATATACAACTTAAGATTCTTTTTTAATATTTAATATTGAATGAAATAATCAATTAATTTGGATGGCTTATATCTATTTGCAGTTTAATATACTAATTATAAAACTAAAATGTTTTTGAATGTCTTCTCCTTTTGAATTCATAATTTTTTTAACTCCCTAGTACCTATTATAGTTAGTTATTAATTTTTTTATTACAGGATTTCTGGGAATTCATCTCATAGTTACTTGACAATATTTAATTATTATTGATATTCTAAATATTGTAATGTTATTATATTTCAGACTATTATTTGTCCCATGACTTTCCATCAAAGAAAGGGTCCAATATTTACTGCTATTAGTTTGGGCAGTGCTGTGTTACACAGTCTGTATTCATCAAAAAATTGGTTCACAGTTGCTCTTACGGCTTCACCTTCGACAAAGACCAAAGAGACCAAAGATGAAAATGGTTCTTTATCAAGACGATGGACTTGTGTAACAACTGAAGGGAATCAAAAAAATCAATCAGACAACAGCACGAAAATCGCTATGGATAATAATGATAGCAAAAAAAATAGTGCCCCATATCATCACACCATTTTAGTTCGTACTGGACACAATATAGTATGGGAAGCGTTTGAAGAACCTCAAATTACTTATATTGGACGCAATCAGGCTAACATGACCGGTCGATATTTAAAAGAGATGCATCTACCAATCACTCGAATTGTTCACTCGTCTTGCAGAGCAGCAGCTGAAACAGTCGACGAAATTGCAGCCTACATGCCCCTCGTTAAACGCGAATCAACGCATTTGCTACGTGATGGCAATCCCCTCATTCCAGATCCGCTTATTTTACCAGCTTCGTGTGAACTAAATCTGGGAACAATCTTTGCCGACAACTCCCGAAGTGAGGCGGCCTTCCGAAAGTACATTCAGCCGCCACCACCCCCTGAAAAGTCTTCAACGAAAAATCCATCCTATGATATTATTGTCTGTCATGGAAATGTTATCCGCTATTTCCTGGGCCGGTTGCTTGAAATGCCTCCTGAAATGTGTCAAGCAATTGGACTGGATAATTGCAGTTTGACTTGGATAACCTCTCATGTCGATGGCCGGACAACTGTAAAGGCCATCGGGAGAAGAGGTCATCTGGCTGGAGATAAAATCAAATAAATTTAATCAAATAAATTAAATTAAATTTCGCTTTTCTCCCACAGCTACAGTTAGTTGAAGCGCATTCAAAATCATTTCATAAATATTACTTTTATGATGACTTTATTTCTGTAAATAATTTTTATTTGACAATAACTGTATTTGCAACGTAATTGAAAATGTTCCCATACAACTTAATTACAAATAAAATAGTTTTTTTTACCGATTCTGTATATTTTTATTCAATTGAAAGTTTGGAGAATGTTTTAAATAATTATTCATGAATAAGTTTATATAATTCTAATCGAAAATTATTTTCTTAAAGAAAATCTTATCTACCTACGATTAAAATACTGTATGTTGACTATTAAATGTACCTACTGAAAAAGCTACCTACTGAATTGGAAATAAATATATAAATGAGTAAAACTTGATTTTAGCGAACGCGAATCCAACGAATTTTGAAAAGGGGAACGCAAAAATTTTCTATAAAAGGCTAAATTTTCTTAATGTTTAACAAATTTTAAAGTAATTACTATTTTGAATTTTATATTGCATATTTATATAGATACAAACAAAAAACAATGTATATAAGAAAGAAACATTGTTCATATTTGTTTTTGTGTTATACTTACATATATGTATTTGTAAAGAAATCAAATAATTCGAAATTATTACAGACAAGTCTTTAATAATTACTGTAGGCACAACATGTAGGCATAACATGTAGGCACAGCGTAAAATCAATATTGTGACATATTAACATCAATCACTATCAAAAAGGGTCGAGAAATTGCATTTTTCTTGGGAATTTATTAACAAATATATTCACAATGGCATTAATGTTTAATTTAATTTAATATACCCTTATTAACGAAAATGGACAAAAGGGAATTCAGATACTCTTATCAGTCATGGAGGAGCTGCGCATCTCTGTTTTAATACACTTTAAAGCGGAATTTGTCCATTCCACTGAAGCCACAGTTATTGGCGGTCATCAATAACAAAAATAAAATAAATGTTGGAGATCATGGTGAGTTGGAAAGTTGCCATGATGGAAGATGGACCAATTCTGCAAGACAAGAAAGTTTTCAATCTGCGAATTTTTGACTAGTCGCAGGTTCTCCAGAATATCTGCACCATATCTGCCAAATGGGAGTTGGCAAGATTCTCTAGATTCCGTCAACTTAGCCAAATGTGCATGGTAACAAACAAAGACAAGTGATTTCCGTCTTCAGATCAAGGAATTTGGTACACAATTCACGAATCATGCAATCAAAAAAATCAATAAAACTGCCCATCTAAAAAACACTTCCGAGTCATTGTCGATGGGAGTATTATTTCGTAGGGTTTGCCTGTTGTATAATCTCTGCCGAGATAATTTCTCTCCAACCATGTCCTTCTTTGTTTCGTAGATCTTGGTAAATATGTTCTCTGCATCATTTTTAACATCCTACAATGCATTTGTCAAGTTGTCGATATTTTCATAGGCGTCTAGGACATCCTCACTTGACCCTTGTAAAAGCTTACTTAAGCTGCACGAGTAACCAAATAAGTAGTTTACAGTGACATCCACCGCAATATATTGACCATCTTGAAGTATGGTAAGTAGGCCAACCGCCTCTGAACATGCCTTCATTGGTTGATTAATTATGTTAGACAGTGTATTAATAATGACTGGGTACATCATTTTGAATGTCTCCATGGTCGTGTGTATTTCAATCCAGCAAGTTTGGCAGAACACACAAAGTTGCACCTTGGTTAAAGGAGGACTAACCTTTATATTGTAGACGTCTTCTACAGCCATTCAAAGTTTTTCATGACCCAAGGGATAGCAGAACCAATCACGAATCTTTTTCAAATCTTTCAGTTTGATATTTACATTATGCTTGATTTCGATAACACAAGGTTGAGGTCATGACTATATAGTGTATAATGGCAGTATGGGGCATAGTTTTAACTGACCAAAAACTGCCATGTTAAGTTTTGTCAAGAAATGCCCGTGTGTTCCAGCCACTATATTTATTATCATTTTTATTTAGACTTATCATGAGAAAATGTCGAAGTATAGATGTGTAAGTTTTATTATAAAAAGGGTTAAGGAGGTTTTTTTAAAAAGGGGGAGTAAAAATTTAGTCAAATAAACATTAATTAAATATTTCAAACTAAAATACGAGAACCGATTCCGTTAATTTTGATATAAACTGTAAAAACAATAAAATGAGTATTTTGACTTTTGACTTTAAAGAATATTTTCCATTTGTACTTTCCTTCTATTAATTTAAAATAGTTCATTGTCAAAAATTGCATAATGATTTGTATTAGGTAATTAAAATTCAATATCAATTCGTTTCGTAATGATTATTTTCAAATGTTTAATTATTATAGTTTAATCATCATACTACTATTATTAGTAACGTTATTCAACAATAACTATATTTATTCAAATGTAGAATATGAATGGCATAGCGAACTTTTTATACTAATGACTTTTTTCATAAAACATTAACTATACGAAATGTTTATAATTTATGGGTAAATTTTATATTTGGAACAATTTTTTTAACTCATAGCAAACCAATTAATTTCAAAATTATTTCAAGAGATTCAAACATGTTAAATCAATGTTTTTAGGTAAATATTAGATTTGGCATTTATTATTTCGAATTTTATTACTGAAATGTATATTAAATTATAATTTTGTTTTAATTACAATAGTCACATTAAACACAAATTTTAGGTAACACACTTTTTATTAAAATTTAATAATTATTATTCCTTAAAAAAATTTGCGTTGGAAATTAATATATTCTTCCTGTGTCTATAGTTTATATTTTCTCCATCTAGAAATCCCTCAATTTAATCTTGAACTTAAAAATTGTTATAAATTATATGATGGCATATGAGACAATAATTTCATTTATACAAATAATAAATTAATTCTTCCGAAACTGTCGAAAATATCGAAATTATAGTCAGAGTTGGGTTTTAGTGTTATGACTCGCAAAAACAAGAGAGTTTATGAATGGAAAACATCGACAACTTGCACCACAAAGTACCAATCTAAAAATGCAATCAAAGCCGTGGCCGACATGCTTTGTTTCTCTGTTTGGGGCTCGGACAAGCCCATGTCGCCTCCTCTCGGTCTTTCACAAAGACTCGCATCGCCTAGCCCCCTCGCCTTGCCTTATAGCTCGATCAATGAGAGATAAAGCCGAGCGTGTCATCGTCACTGGGACAAAGTACAGCTTTGTTGCACCCTCAAGTCTTTGTGCTATGAGCGCTGAAAAGTCAAGGAATCTCTAATCGGTGGACATAATTCAGAGTAACTGTGTGAGCAGCCGATTGAACTTCGTGCGGTTTGGTTGATGCTAAAAATCATGATCCGTACATATTTTGTGTTTTTGTGATGTTCATTGGATCTATCATGTGAAATAATTATTCTTTTATGTTTGAATTTTTCTATGGATTTTGATTTTGGATTTAATATTCGCAAGCTGTACTGGACTACTATAATTTATAATAATGTTGATCCATCTGTTGTAAGTACACATTTAATTTACGTTGTATAATTAATTCATGTAGTTTTATTAAAGGAAGAATATTTACAATCGTTTTACAGAAGAAATCGTTAAAATAATTAAAATCTAATGTATACTATTAAATTGTAATAAATTAAGTTATTAAGACAAAAACAAAAAAAATTGGAACTATTTTAGGAAATTTTTAAAATGTATACTTATTGAAAAAACTTTTTTGATGGATAATTGAACCCAGACACCTGGATGGTAAAAGTGTCAGATACTTTAAATACCTTTATCACAAATAAAAATTTATTAAGAATCATATACAAAGGAGCACATTAAGAAAAATAGAACACAACATTCTAATATTAAACAAAGTATTTATTAAATATGGTTTAATTTTGTCAATGCAACCTAAATTAATATTAAATAGACACCTAAATTAATTTATTAATATTTATTTTATTGCACGTTAATGTTAGTACTAAATTAAAATTTTGATCGCATATAATGTACCCTGCCTTCCAAAATATGTTCGAAGCATTGTCTACTTTAATAGGAATGCGGTTCATGTAATATTATTAAATATGAGCACGTGTTTCAGAAAGTTTGATTTAAATTATAATTGCAAATGTTAAAACTCCTACTACTCAAGTAGTATAATTAAAAATTATAGTTATTTTAAATTTACAAATTTAATTGTATTAAATTTTCTTTTTTACAATACAAGACGACATCGGTTTATTATAGATATTGTAAAATAAAAATATATACAACGATTGAAAATATTTATTTAACAATTTTAATGACCATATTTCATATTTAAATATTTTGTTATAAATTAATTTTTTAATTAATATTGACTTTAATTATAACAAACTAGAAAGAGAATTATCTATCTAAATCTTGATATTTTGCACAAATCATGACAGACGTCCAAACATATTGGATATTTAATTGTAAAAAGTGCGCTAGCTTATAATAGAGGTGTTGCATTAGTATTGGTGAGAATTTAGCTCATTTATTTAGTTGTAGTGATTGAGGCTAATTATCCATTACAAGTCAGAAGGAGAGATGTCATCAACTTTAAAAAGAGTAACGCATATAATAAAAATGATTATGAAAGTGGGACATGGCCCTATTCAAAGCCTACTCCTCAATCGATAGGGGAGCCCTAGTATGTTTTATTCTCCTAAATGTTTGTTAAATAAATTTGTTAAACTTGATGTAAAATTTTATATTTGTGAGAAAATTATTAAATGAATGTCATATTATATTATTATTCATATCCAATGCGAAAACCTCTCTTCAAATTTTGTAAATGTATAAATATATTTTGTTATTATTTTTTTTTTAATTTTCATTGTTATATTGGGCATTTAATATTTCATTAGAAATATAAAATAATAAATTTAATAATACTTCACTGTAATTAAAAATATTTTAATTTACCACTTATAAGTAGTATAACAATTAAAAACAAATTTAAGAATATTTAAATATAAAATTATCTAATTTACCGTAAATTTTAATATTTTGAATTTTATTTGTATGTCTGAATATTTTTATGAAAATAAGTAAATTCATAATTTTGTTTAGTGAACAACATAAATTCATCTGAAAATCAAAGAAATATGAACGAAATATTTAAAAAAATTATTCATTCAAGTAAAATATTATTTTCGTTTAAAAACATTTAATGTACTTTTCTATTTTTTCAAACCTTTGTCGACAACTAAAAATATATAAATAATTTAATTAAACATATTTTTAACTTATAAAGATTGTAATCAAAGCATATATTGCGGCACCTACCTGCAGTGCCATTGAAGTAGGTAAATACTCCCCCATAGTCGTGGGAGAAGATTAAAGCTGTAGAATTATCTAAACAAAAGCTTTTAATGTGCCCAATGACTCACATTAATAATCAACCCGCTTTTCCCGCTAGTTTTGTGATCAACGTGGGAATTTCACTTGTCATCAAGCGGGATAAAACTAACAAATTCTTTCCTCCCTAGCAAATATTGTTTGATTGCGCTTATAGATGTAAAAAAGCAGAGCGGAAAGGTTTCAATTCACACGAGTTTCTCCTCAACTCCCCCAACCCCCTGTGAATCGGATCTTTAAATGCATAATTTATCACATTATACTCCGAGACACAAGTCGTTTATTTTACTTCAAACAAATTTAGGCAACCAACTTCTACTCTCTTACACAAATAATAAAAGAGTGTTCACTAGTCACTTTAGTATTAATTTCATTTGTCCAGTTAGTGCCGATTCGGTTTATTAAAATGTAAACATATTCTCACAGGAGGGAAATTTGATTTGAGAATGTTAAATAGAAATTTCACAAGGGAACGTTTACATATTTGATTAAGAAGACATTTATCAATTGTTTTCTTTTATTTTCAGATTGGAAAAGAACCAACGCAAACCCCAATATGAAAATATGAAAACATTCTTTGAAACTGATTATGTTTGAATATTTTACAATTCATCTGCAATGCTTATCTAATTGTTATATAAAATCAAACTCATACGCTTTTTTTATGAATGTGATTAAAAAATATATTTCAATCCTTTTAACATATTTTTTATTATAATTTTGATAAAATTTTTTTTTTTTTCTAAATGTTGTTTTGTGAACCTAAAATTATATTTGTTTTAATTTCGTCATTATTGGGAAAATGTAAAAGCTTCTTTTATTAAAGTTATACTTAATCATTAACACATATAGATTTTGATATAAATAAATCGTTGATCCAGATCACCTTTTTTAAAGATCTACGTTCAATTCTCGTTTCTATTTAAAAGCTGTCCAATCTAAATATTAAAAGCTTTCCAATCCAATATATAATATAATAAACCTTATTCAACGTTAAGCATTAGAGATATGTATACTTTACATCACAATAAAAGGGTAGGTCCGTAGTTCAAGCCCACAGCACGCCTTACACCTTCATTTATATAGCTCAAACAAATATTGGGAGTGTGTTCTTCAAAAGGGGAAGTGAAGGGAGGCTAAAATGATCACAATAACGACAAGTATAAGCAGCTGTAGTAACCTCCTCTCCTCTGTAGAAATTGAGCGAGACATGCATTAGTCAAGAGTGCTGGGAAGTCGACCATCTGCTGTTCGCTACGTGCTCTTGTCAATAACAGGGCACCATCCGACGACCAAGAATGAAGAGGGGTTGGAAGAGAGAGGGAGAAAGATAAATAGTTCGTCCGGATGTTCCGCGCGCAAATGCAAACCCGAGGAGAGGGACTTCTTTGTCCCCCAGGTCGTCACGTCCAGGGTTGGGCACGCGAGAATTTCCGGCCCACTTAGCCAGAACAATAGGTCGGCACGTATTATATATTCTCGATACTCAGGCCCTCTGGCAGTGTTAAAACTATTTCTAAGGTTCAAATTACTTCTCTTAACTCCCAACACCATCTGCCTCCATGTTTTATGTCTTCCTCGTTCCCCATCGGTGGTTCTGGTCCTCTTTTGTTCAGTAGTATAGTTGGAACTTTTTTATTTTTGAAACCAGTCGAAGCAAAATGTGAGGTGCCAAAAGAATACACTTTTTAAAAATTTTAATGAAGCAGAATCAATACAATGGCAAAATATATTGTCGTCCTTAAATTTTATAAATTTACATTGCAGTTTATTTTTCATAAAATTTGTGTTACTAAAGTGTATTATTTATTTAATCATGTTAGTGAAAAAACTATGAATTTTTTAAGGAAAATCCGATTAAATTATAATTTTAATCAAAAAGTATTTTATAAAATGCCTTGAACCACATTGTAATTGTATCGTTTAAATTATTGAAAAAGAATTAGATATACTTATTAAATGGAAAGCCACACATTTTTGAACGTGTTCATTTGTAAACTAAATATAGTTAATTCTGCTAAGCTTGACTCTAATATATAAAAGTAACAAAATTAGATTTTAACATGCTATCTATAAGTAAAAAAACTCGATTCCATAATTAAATTTTACACGATGAATAAAAACTGCGACAAATCGTTACCAGGAGAGACTTTTTTCTTCTGTAGCCATATGTGTTTACATCCAAATATGGTGGTCCAACTTATCATTAATGACTACCTACTCCACACAGGAGCGCAGTGTTCAATTTGGACGTGTTACAAGCCCCAATAATTCTCCCTATATACCTTCAAGTTTCCTTATCCGATCGTAAAGTTGGAGTATATGTGAGTAGTTTTTCACGTTTGCACGCTACAACTATATGAACCATATTATTATAGGTGCCGAAAGATGTATATCCTGTGGATTTACGATACATGACATACCTGGTGTATTTTCAACCTTCTGGAAAAGATATTAGTCCGCTGCAAATGTTTAGAATATAATGTGCAGAGATAACTTAAAATGAGTACCCTCCCAGATATAATGGCATTTGTACGTTTTGCTATGTGACTATATAATATAATCTACATTTTATTTGGACATTCATTAGGAACGTTCCCATGCCAAAGTAACCCAGCGTGACATTTTCCGGGAGGCCATTAGTAGCTGGATTGGTTTATTTATTCAGGAATTATTTCAGACAAGTCCTTTACATGTCGTCCAAGGGCTGATATCGGCGCCCAGTAAGGATGAGATGTGTCTGCCTTTAATCATTCGCAGTTGCATATTCACTCACTGCCAGGCTGTCTGGATTTGTACTATTGAGACGCTATACCACATAAATACCTCTCCGTATACAAAATATATTTTGGCCAGCAGTACCTGCATATATATTTACTGAAGGACCAAAACATATAATTATGGAGGACCCTCGATATATTTAGCTTGGCCAGACTCAAGTTGGCTTTGTATCCAAAGAACGATCGATAATATGCTGGGTTGCTGAGCAAAAGGTGTTTTGGCTTAAAAGGCAGGGAAGCTCGTCTTATACAGGGGCCCCATATTATATACGGCTATGTTTTATATAAATTATTATATTTTTGTATAGGTCGGTAAAAAAACATATGGTATGTGCGAATAACAATTTGTTTAAGAATTTATAAAAGCATATATAATTACCCAGAATATCTGATATTGAATATTTCACAGGATTAAATTTGAATTAAAAAATAATGAATTATTTATAATCCCTAAAATTCAAGTATTTGATGCAGCGTATGAAAATACAAAAATATAAAATAATTGTTTATAAAAATTATAAATTCCAATGTGCATTCTATTTAATATAATATACTATATATGTATAAAATGCGTTATTCCGTTTGTGCTTACCTAATCTTCATGTGGGGTCTTTTACTCGTAGGTCAGTATAAAATAATTCATGTATATATTGTAAACATAATTCTAGGTATATAATTTCCATACTACATATATTGCATATAAACTTTTGGTATATTTTATATATTCAATATTGAACCAAAAGTATTTAAAAAACAGCCTTTATATAATGGTCCTCAAAAGAGGCCCCCTTTCTATAATTTTTGTCAAATTCTCATAAAATAAGATCTTGTTCAAATTGGGTACCACCTTATTTAATTATCTAATTATCCCTTTATTTTATTTATATTATAATTTACATTTGAATATTTTTAACTTTAGATAAGAATTTTATATTTGACTTTTTATTTTGAGAACAATATTTGGTGTGTTTAAATAGCGATATGATTTATGTTTCAAAAGATTAAGAGTATCATTTGGCGGCATGAAATATATAAATATTACATTATAGATATATGTTGATTTATTACATCCGAAATAATGACTTGATTTTATAACCAACGTCCGTGGATGATCATGCAAGAAAGAATTTTGACTTCTAAATAGTTGAATAATATGGAGCAATTTGAACATCCATCAACTTCTCACTGTAAATAGAATGTCTGATGTACGCAAGTTTGAGTTGTTATAATCGTAAAATGAATCAACTTGATGTATCAACACTCCATGAAGGATATTCAGACGTCTTGAACACTGGACGGACATAAATTATTTTAGCCTTGAGTCAAAACTATATCAGATTGTGTACTCTTAAATTATGCTATAGGCCTATTTTTCTGTCATGTGACAGTATAAAAGGGAAGTTTTATCTGACTCATAATCCTATATTCAGCTACCCGACCCTATAATTCATCACCATGCATATTTATTTACAACGAGAAGAAGATATATAAGGCCCGGCCGTTGAAAAACGCCCTTCCATCAACTGTATAAAATATTCTGCCCATTGTTTACATTTTATTACTATTTTTTGTAAGTAGGAGTGTGTTTTTCAGTTGAAAAGAATTTTAAGGTTGTTGGTTTTCGCTACATTTGTCCAATTGCTGGACGGATTTTGTCTTTCAAATATTCTTTCAATTCCATATAACTATAGTTTTATAAACCTAACCAGCAGAAGGTTTTTTCCGCATGTACATATACCAAGACACAATCCTGGCGAGGTTAAGCTTCGTAACAAATACCCCAAGGGACTCAATTCCAAAGGTTCCAACACCCTGTTCCTGTACATAAAAAATTAATTAGCTATTGCTGATCAAATAAAATATTACGTTTTTAAGAATATAAAAAGACATAAAAAGAATTTACCGATGGATAACATAGAAATTCGATTGTATAATCTATATATGCACATTTTCTGACTTTTTATAAATTAAAAATAGGCTAAAATTAATTGTTTAAAATTAACAATATATTGATAGACGTTGGATTTCGAAATAAAAAATAAAATAATAATATTGTAGTAAAATATCTCTCTGGAGAAATAAGCTCGTTTATATCTTAAATTGTAAACATTTTTATTCAATTAATATCTTTAAAAACAATGAATTAATTATTCCTATATAGATGTATAAGATCTTTAGAAAATTAATTTATAAATTAATTAAAATTTAATATATAAAATCGTCAAAGACTGCGCATATAAACTAACTTAATTATTTATACAATTAATATTTTAAGTTTAAAGTCATTAATTTCTTATTTAATTAAATAGCTTTTATAAAGTTCTTTCTATATAATAAAAACGATAGTATTGACAGTTTGAATTGCATTTTCAAAACTTTTTTTACAATTTTATTTTGAATTTTCTTACTATTTCTTACTATACTGATATTTTAATCGTTTTTATATTTGGAAATATATTAATAAAGTTTAATGAAAATGTCTGGTTACGTCAATTTTAACACATTTTAATATCCAAAGAGTCAATCTTAACCTTATATATAAGTATATATCTTCAAATATCCTTTTAACATCTCATCTTTTTATCTACATTTCATATTCCTCAGATTTTCTTAGTAGATATGTCAGAGGGAAAATATTATCCTAATTTTGTATAAGTATTAATATTTAACAAAATATTCACTTTCTATCCATGATATATATTTTATGCAAAATTATTTCTAAATCGACTTCTCATTACAAGTGTTTATGATCAAACTAAACTTCTCGTTTTATTTATTTTGCGATCCAATAAAAATCTCAAGACCCTCAAATATGTCATAAAAAGATGACACCCAACAGCGTCGCTCCTTGACCTTATATAGTAAAATGACGCATTCTTTAACATGCACCAAGTATATAATAGACATTATAATGTACAGTCCCTAACCATCCCTCCCTCCATCACACATGTACGAAAACACATGTAATCACCGATCAATCATTCAATCCAAACGCCATCTCACTTGGGCCAATACGTACTGATAAGGAAATTGAGTCATGTTTACAAATACCTGGTCTGAATGCACTAGCCTGAACAGCTTCGTCCAATTAACAAAATCACCAGTGTGATGCTGACTATAAATGTATATATATGATACGTCTATATACGAAGAATCAACTTGTATTCTGTCATGTTAGCAAATCTGTAGGGCAGTCCGAATTGTAGTTATAAATGGGGGTACTGTAAATCGTCACATATACCCTCATATATATATATATACGGATATAATGTATAAACTGGAAGATTTAACAGTTTATACAACTAAAAGAAACATAAATTTTATGGAACGATGAATGACATTTTCTATCGGTAATGCATTTGTTTGACAAGAGTAACCGGGTCTATAATTAAATGATAAAATCTGACTGCCGTATGTGTGTCCTGCGAATAATTTACACAAGACTTGTACTTACGTAAATAAACTTAAAATTATAGTTGACTAATATATTTATAAAATATGTGGAGCAGCTTGTTCCTAGGTAATTGAATGAAAAAACAATGGCCTTATATATTAAATGCAAAACATTTAAGTCAAACAGAATTATTGTTAAGGTTAAACATAAAGGGTAATAAAGCAGTAATAAAAATGCAAACACTATACAATAATCTGAAACATTTAATTAAAACCGAATTCATGTTGAGTGTTTAGAAACTAGAAATTTATTTTTGCTGCAATTTAATTAATCCGTATTTCTGAAAAATTTGCTACATTCAATTATTAAAAAGATGCTGCAGATGCATACAAGATTGTTATATAATCCGATCTATATATATATACATTACTTACTATTTTTTTAGGATTTTAACACAATTTCAACCAAGTTTAAAGCGTAAAATTATTTCATAAGCTTATAACTGAAAAGTAAAATTAAATGCGAATCCAATTTTATACTTCATTGCTATAAAATGCGGCACATTTCTTTTATTAAATAAAAATTGTAGAAATTTAGCTGTAAAATGATTAATGACATCTATAGATTTTATTTTTATGAATGTAGAGATAAGCCCAACTATAATATAAAATCGGGGACCAACAACAAATGTTTTTTTTGCGTATTGAAGCCAGATTCCTCGCTCAACTCATTTAGGCAATTGTGTCGCTGTCTTACACTATTCGCCCAGCATAATACTTCCTCATTTGAGGAAAAGATAATTAACTTTGTCACGGCATTATTCAGATATTAATTCAATTCTTCAAAGCACGAGGTCTGAAAATTATCTGATTTTGGATAAAATACTGAAATATAACTAAATAGGCTCTCTCACTTTTTATATCAAATCTGGCGATGGGGATTACCTTATTGTGAAGTTATAACGAGAAGGGATGAACTTAAGTCGAGATAGATTATTTTCGGCATCCTTTCTATAAGCAATTATGGCAGCGATATTGTATAGCTCATTTTGAAACGGAAAGGAATGAGGAAAAGCAACTCTGCACATAGGGAAGCTTTAAAAGAACAAAATTCATTTTATTGTTCATCTTCCCCCTTGCCTCCCCCAAACTCCCACAAAATCCAAATTACACGATGACAGTTTCTGGGGTTATCAATCACGGGGATTACTCCATCGGTCCGAGTAAAGTCGTTCCCCTGGGGGTCATGGACTTCCTGCTACTCTCGCAGATAACTTTATTGTCTTTGACGCAATGTTTAATTAAACTGGAGCCGGCAAAACAGTGCGCGAAATAGGCTCCTTTTGACGAATTGAGAAAAGAGTATTCATGTTGTGTCAAAATTAACTTCCAATGTTTAGAGAATTAATTTGAACTTATCGTTACATAATTTTTGATGTAATAAATCATTATAAAGAGTGAAAGTAAACTGATTCTTAAAATATAAACATTTGATAATTCTAAACACACATTTTATTAAATCCAAATTACTGTAATAAGAATTTCTTATACGAGTATTATACATGGCATCAAAAACAAAAAAATTAGATTTTAAAATGTTCATCAAATGTTCAGATTTCATTTCGACACTATACATCCGATTCGTCTGAAATTTGCACATTTGCAAATGGCTAAAATCGGTCGAAAAATCAATAAAATCGATAATAACTCAGTGATCGTTTGATTATAAAAAATTCCTGAGAGTTGTAATAGTAAAAAATCATTATCTACCTACACTAACTGTTCAAATTTCAAATGAATCGCGGATGTACATATGTGTCAAAATAAAATATGATGAACATTTGCAAAAAGTCGAAAAATCAATAACATCGATAATAACTCAGGGATTGATTGATCGAATAAAATTTCCTGAGCGTCGTCTTAGGACAATTATGTTCTACACTTACTGTGCAAATTTCAGACGTGTCGGATATATTGTGTCGAACTGATATTTGATGAACGTTTGCCCATCTAATTTTATTGTTAACTTTATACACGTTATTCTTTCTGCGATCATAAAAATCATCAAGAAAAAGTTTCGTTCTGAATAATTTAAGAAATTATAATTATTGAAGAATACTATATAAAAGAATTTACACGTTGAACAAAATTTTGCATTTATAATGTGCGATATATATATAAAAAAATATTTTTATATATATTTACGACGAAAAGTCAATTTAAAAATTCAGTTAATTGTTGTTAACATGCAAGTTAATACAAAAATATGAGCCGAACTATCCATAAATATATAATAACATCGATATTTAAAAAAAAATAGAAAATGATTTTGTATTGTTTTAGTTTCACAATCAGCACAAAACGTATATTCATCTTTTGAATAATTAATCGTTGAATTTCTGCAGATGAATGCTAAAAGATATAAAACAAAAGACAATACTTTTGTATACAGCAGCAATCTTCCTTCACGAATTATTTATTCGCAAATCCATGTTATAAATTAAAGCTTGGATAGTTACTCCCAAATATGTATTTTTCAGATGTTTTGTTCTTTATACCTCCCTTCCTCCATTCCCCGCCCTATGTACCCCTCCCATGGGAATAACAGACGCCACAAGGATATAGATGAACAAGTCTAATCAACTATCAACTGCAAAGGAGCTGACAACTTTTTATAATTATTATAATTACTTGAAATTCAATATATTCAGAATTATATAAAGCGGGCTTGTACATAAATAGAGATATATATAGTGGTAAACTTTTACTTCTAAACGGATTGTTTAAAGGGATATTTACGCTGCATCGCGTGACAATATATTCCGGAGTTTTGGGGTGACTCAGTAAAAATCATTATAGTTTATTAACACAGAAATTATATATTTAAACTCAAAAGAATATATAACAATCCTTGAAAGGTTTTTCGCGATCCTTCCTTTTTGTGATATATTCTCAAGAAATGCAAGGAAGGTTGCTGGACTTACAAAACAAAAGAAAAGAACTACACTTTTTCCTCAAGCTATAAGGGAGGTGTTATTGTAGGATTATTTTCTATTAAGTTGTTTCCGGTGTTGGAGCCACATGAGCTGTTTGTGATGGGATTATATTTCTCGTGTTTGCAGGTTTAGTTCTGCTTGTTAAAATCTATGTATGTTTATTATATGCAGGAAAAATTTCTTTTTAAAACACCTTTTTGAAGGATGTATTCGTTCCATTAAATTACACTATATATATATAGGCATATAGTCAAATTGCGCAGAAAAAAACTGCTCTATATATTATATAGTTATACAGAATTCTTCTTTCAAGTAGAATGATTAATTAGAGGGAAGTTTTTATCAAATATTTTAATAATAACCCTATCTATATAGCGCGTTTTCTTAAATCTTCTACTATAGAGCTTTAATATGAAAATAGAAAAATGTTTTAAATCAATTTTTTTAAATAAAAAAAAAATTCAAAATTAAATTTAACTATTTTTAAATAAAATATTTTTTTAATAAATAAATTACTATTGTAATCAATGAAACAAATAATTAATAACATGTCTCATAGGACAAATAAAAAAAATAAAAAAGTCTCAACATGAGTATATTTGTAAATTAACTTTTGTTTTGATATATTGAACTAATATCAATTATTTAAAACATTTTATTTTACAGTTACAATTTTAAGTTCTGCATTATTAACTGTTTGGGCAAAATAAAATTAATTTGTAACGAAATGTTACTCAACCTAATATTTTTATCTGCACTATAAACTGGTAATCACATATTGCGTTTTATATTGTTATTCTTGGCGTCAGACAATTGTTATATATTTATTTTTTCTTCAAAAAAGAATGAAAAACTTTGAAACAAAGACCTGCATATAATTCATTCTCTTGTATGAACTATATTATATATGATTCTAAATTTAAGCGGGTATAAATCGCTCTTGGGCAACTCATTTTTTAAATATTGTACAAACAATACATATTATATATATACTTTTAATATATATATATATATATAAATAAATACGAGAAGGAATTGGCTTTATATTATATGTGTCTTTCTGATGTCTTAAAATCAGTCTATTTACATAATCTGATGCTATATAGAAAAAAATGAGGACATATCTCACTTTGGCGCCTATATAGTATAAACACACCGTAATATATTATTTATAATTATAAATATACGATTTGTAAGGCATATAATTCCTTTGAAATTGGGTAATATTTTCATCAAATTGTATTCTTTAATTCAAAAGCATTGATTTTTAGATTGCACTTCAGAGATCATTCTATGAAAAGGGAACATAAATATGTTTGCAATAATTTATTACAATTAAAAAATATCGAAATAAAAATTTTTTATTCTGTAATTATATAATTGAGCTAGAAAACTGTTTTTTTCTTCAAATATAAATGAAATACTGATTTAATATAATTTAAGAAAGACATAAAATAAAATATATTTAAAATAATTAAAACACGTTAAGTATGCAAAAAGTTACAAAAAATATTATTTTATCTTCTGACATATCTAACGATTTGCAAAACATAATTTTATAAAAATTTTAAAATTTATATGTAAAATTCATCATCATATATAGATACTACTGATTACAACTACTTGCAATATTTATTTCATGACTAATTGTCTAGTAGGCTATTGTACACGTTATTTTTATACCATAATTATTAGCTACGTATTACATATCACTTATAAATATGTTTTTTCTAACACATTATATATATAAAGTTTTAAATATTGTATAAATTTAACTTAAATGAAAAGGAGTAAGATGTAAGAATGTAAAAATTATTTGTTTAAACGAATTTCCAAAACAATATCCTAAAATATAGTTGACATTTATTTTGAAATTTCCTTCCGAATATTATCAAAATATAACCTATATATTGTGAAATAATTGTCTATTTAATGATTTTTACTATAATACTAATAAAACACGGGTATATGAAAATAAAACAAAACAATTCATTAATTTTTTAAACTGTTATTTTATTCACTAAATTCATTCATTCAGTAGGTATATAAAGCCACCTGATGTTACCGGAATTATAAAAAAAGTATAAAAACCTCCCACTTAATGTGTTGATGGCTTTCATCTTTCTTAATTTGTTCATCAATTATAAAGTTAATTGTGTTTTACTTATATAGAAACGCTTTATCACATTTATTTTATTATATGGCTTTCTGCGAATTCTTTTTTATATTGTAAAATATATATATTTAACAAGCTCTTGTGATTATGGCAACTTTATGTTATATTTTCTTTTTTGTATAAACTAATTTCTCACTATATATATAGAAAATTTTAAAACGATGATTATTTTAGTATTGTCATTAAAATTAAAGTTAAAATCTAACTTAATGTTATTTGCTGAAAATATTTTCAATTTATAAACATACACACTTCATCAGCCAAATTAGCAACTATATAATATTTTTGATGGTCCAATATATAATTTCACTGCTTCAAGGAAGGATAGTTACCAAGGTATCGTTATACACCTAATATGTTGGGGATATGGTCACAAGGTCCAGAAGTTAGGACAGGAAATGGAACTATGAAATCTTGCCCCGGACGCATATACAATTTACACAGAAGAATTTGTTTATATCTTCAGCCAGATTGAAGGGAGGTTGTCTTTCCTTTAAAAGGTACTGATTGTAATCTTAGTCAAAGATGACATACAGCAAGTTTATTTACGTAAGTGAATCATGCCAGCTCTATATCATAAAATATAAAAACCAACGATCTTCAGATATATAAATTGAATTTACGCTGGCCGCACATTATCGGAATGAATTACATTTAAACTAAAAATGTTACACCCCATTTTCAGCTGCGGAAGTAATTATATGCGTCTCCTTATCGCAACCTTGGTCATATTAAAATAGTTAAATATTGTATAAGTCCCCCTTGCAAATATATATAGAGAGATATTCTTACATTCGGTTTTTGGACGGTAGAGGTTCAAAAGACTAATAACTTTCTTCGCGTGGTGTTTGTATAATCTGGGTGGAAATCTTGATAGCCTCGGTGTCTCATAATTTCTATGAAGCACCAGATTATGAGATAGTATAATATTGTACGCGACTCTCATGGAGGTGATGGCTACCAGATGCTTTAAATGAAACAGTTAAGAGGTGATATCTAAAATGCAAAGTAGCCTCGACCCGCACGAGAAATGTTCTCGTTGAATGCCTTATGTCAACAATCCGAAAGTCTTCGGCACATTTGCTGACGCTACTTTTCTGTTGATCAAACAAACAAAATATCTGACGCCGAAATAGAATTTGTAGTTTACATGTCGAGATGTAATTAAGATAGGAAGTGTACCGCATACAAATCATATTATTCTAAACAATTTCATCCAAATCTAAATTGACTTGTAAAAAAGGCACTGTACATCGTAATATGTAAGTGTAACTGATTATCCTGACATTATATCAGATATTTATTTAAGATAGTATTTTTAGAAATATGTGATTCTGTTTCACTTTTAATCGGACAGTGTGACTATATAATACGTCAGGATTCAATTAAAATTCGTCATCGTTAAATTATCGAATTAGGGCGGAAACATTTGACGCAGTATAGTGTGTAATTCTCATCACCCGGCCCATTTATTGAAGGAAAGATAACAAAATCCCTCACTGGTGTATTTCAAGGCACCTTCATCTTAATTGAAATGATTAGCTTCACTTTTCAGTTGAGTAACGAATTGTTTGAACTTTGCTTTGAGCTATAATAATAACCTATACTCGGTCTTATATAGTAATTAAATGAAGAAAGATGATTAAAAGAAATTATATGTTATAGTCAGCTGCAGATTCTAATCAAATCAAAATTAGATTTTTTCCATTCCAACAACTCTCTTATTTCAATATTTATAGATGTAAAACTTATGTAATTATATGATATCAAAACACTTAAAATTCAAACCGCAAAAATTAGTTTTCAAAATTTAATTAATTTACAAATTGGATTCTGAAATATAATTATTTCAAATTATTGTTATAATGTCGACTAAATGAATTGCCTATTTCAAATAAGGAATTGGCTACATTTACATACAATGTAAACAGAAATTAAAACATGAAAGTAAAATCTTTTATTCAAAAATTTTATTTTATGACCTCAATCAACGATTTACCTATGTGAATATTTCAGTACTATAACTCATGTCTGCGTGATTAAAATCATTAGATGAAAAAAATTTCGCCCGTTCAAAAATTGTTGGCGAGACTCAAATTTCAGCTCCATCTGTCTTTGACAGGCTTCCCATTTAAAAGGTTCGCTTCACTGTCAATAAGATTCTACTCCACAAACGTTCGGGATGGATTAGGCAATTCTTTGCTTTGATTAGATTCATGTCTTGACGATCGACTAAGTCTCGAAGAGTACAGCAGCATCTATTGAGACATAAATATTACACACTATATCTACTATTCCAGAAACTTAATGCCTACTCAGGACTCGATGAGGCTTCGAAAATGTATAGGAGAAAGGGTCAGACCCGCCATCAGATAGATGGGTGATTGATAAGGGATGGCCAGGGCAGTCGGTTGATGTGGCATTAATAACTAGACTCAACCCCCACCCCCCATCTCCTCATCCTCTCTTCCTCTTTTCTAGTCTTTGAACTTGTTCCCCGGGGGTTTATGACTGGATTGTGTCCAATCAAGCGTAAGTTGACCGTGTGTAAATTATAGATTAGGAATCTGTGACTGAAAAGGTGGCTCAGTAATGGAGTGCTGGAGATAATTACCTGGGTGTATAATATAGTTAATAATCCTGAGTGCTAGTCTCATCTCCAACTGCCTGGATTTAGCCAACAATATAGCTCCTAAGTATAATATGGAAATTGTATTATTTTTTGAGGACACTTAAAACATTTCAGTTCAGTGAATTTGAGATGCCATAATCTTCTAAAAAAATCAATATTGAGCTTTATAATTTTTTTCGATTTTATTTGTCATAGAAAACATTTTCTTTCATTTCTAAAATAAATTCCCAAAATAAAATTTTCCAGAAAATTTCCTTCCGTCTTTCGAAATTTAAAAATAAATATTAAGGTTTTTTAGTCATTTTTATAAAGCTAGAGGCGTTTGTTGAATTATAGAAAGGAATTCGTATAAATTGTAATGACTTAAATAATGTCCTTCGTCGAAAAATATAACACGTTTCTTACGTGTATAACATTGCATCAAAAACAACAAAAATAGAGGATCAAATTTTCCTCCAGGGGCATTTCCACGCCATATTTCCGATTTGTCTAAATTTTGTACTGTAAGTGTAAAACATAATTACTCTATGACATCTCTAAGGATTTTTATTTGATCAATCGATTATTGATTTCAGACAAATTTCTGACAAATCGGAAGTATGGTGTGGAAATGCCACTGGATGAACATTTTCAAATGTCTAAAATAGGTCGAAAAATCAATAA
>JAUZNC010017115.1:27187-44060 GCA_034780395.1 Vannuccia rotundouncinata | reverse complement strand
AATCGATAATAAATCAATAAAATCGATAATAAATCAATAAAATCGATAATAAATCAATAAAATCGATAATAAATCAATAAAATCGATAATAAATCAAATCGATTGCTCAAATTAAAATTCCTCATGTCATATAGGGTAATTATGTTTTACACTTACAGTACAAATTTCAGACAACTCGGAAGTATGGTGTGGAAATGCCACTGGATTAACATTTGATCCTCTATTTTTGTTGTTTTTCATGCAATGTTATACACGTCTTAAACTTATATAAAAATATTAAATATATAAATATGTACCCATTTCAACAAATAATTATCCCATATCTATATTATAAATTTTTTTCTTTAATTTATTGAAATATTCGTTTAAAGAAATAAATTAAGGTTATATATAAAATGAATATTATTTAAATTAAATTAACAAACTAAAGTTTACACAACAACTTTTTAGTTCAAATTAAACATAATAATTCTAAGATAACCGCGAATTAAAAATTTTTTAGTTGAAAATGAATACACAATCTGCAATTTATACGAAAGTACAATGAAAAATATTTCGGTGTACTTGAATTTTAAAAATTCTTATGTTAGTAGTATAATAAGAGACAATTGATTTAATAGACAAACCAGAATATATTATTTCTATTCTAATTTTTGTGTGATTTTAACGACCGACAAATATAATAAAAACTCGAAAAACTGGAACAACAAATCAAAAATGCTGACTTTTAAATGTAATGTGTGAAAATATATTTATTTATTTTTATAATGTCTCATTTATATTTATAATTAATCAAAATAAATTTACTCTTGAATTTTCGGCTTTTAATATATATACGAACCGAATATACATTAAAATTTGACCGATGAATGACCCACTATTGCAATTATCTCACCTATAATATATTGTGCACGATTCAGTGATTCTTATATTTTACAAATTTGGCAAGCACAACCGTTTCTACGGTTGACTTCATTACCCAACGTTGACCAACGACTTGTTGTCAAGATTCAAGAAATTTAAAGATTATACAAACACAGAAACCACACGAATATTATAGTTATCAAACACTTTCTTATATAGCACAAACTTATGATAAACCTTGCAATAATTTCTTTTTGCATGACAGATCAGAATAGATTGGACACGTGCTCGTGGTTCGAATGAATTTATTTTAAGATATATAATTGAGTCGCGGGGGTGACCTTGAGAAATTATATTTTCTTCGCTGGAGAGACGTCGGATATCTCCGTTGGGGGGCCGCAGATTCAAGGGGTTCCGTTTCCCGATGTAAGCAAAACTGGGATAAGCGTTGAACAGACAAATATAAAAGAAGCTCTTCACGTCGTCAGGTGAATCATGATGAAATTTCAAGGAGACGACACCTGAGTATCTTGACGCACGCAATAGAACAATTCATCTCTCATGACAAAATCTTACATATATAATAAATGCATGTTCACTAAACCATAACTTTTGTGACTAATATGTGATCAAATTTCTAATTATATACTCTTTTGAAATTATTGAATAATGTGTCATACTTCTGTCTAGGCTATAAGATATAATGATTAAATAATATTTTGTGTATATTTCGTTTTTTGCAAGAAATTAAAGAATCGTTATAAAAATTAATATAAAATTTAATAAAATATATAATCTTTAATTTGTATATTATTTCTATAGAGACATACTTATTTCTCATTGATAAAATATTACTTTTAGATTTGATATAAATTTTCGTAAAATTGTGTTATACAATATTTACTTTTGAAAAGTTTAATAATTGTTACTAGCTACAATTACAAATAATGTGATGCTTTTAATTTGCACAAAATTACCCCATGCAATCCGATTAAATTTGATCAATTTCCTCTCTAGCGTGAGAGAGCGAGTGAGGCTAAAAATTAAAATGAGAAATTCTTTTAGTTTTCGTATCAATAATTATAGCAAAAGTGTTTTATCATATACGCTTAATTGTACTCAAATTAGTCATCCTATATTTTAAGAGCTTTTATATTCCATATACTATACAAATATAATGACAATAATTTTGCCTCAAAAGTTATCTTCTTCAGTTATATACTATAAAACCGGAACTCAATCTAATGAGCTAATATATCATAAAAGATTCAAAGAGCATGCTAAATTATTACCATATATTAAGATATAACAGACAGGTCCCTTCTGTGAAAATATAATACAACTCCGTATAGTCGACAGAACAATTTGATTCTTCTCTTCGATAGATAATAAACTTGACCGTCCATAATAAAACAAGTGGTGCGTCCTCCCTGCGTCCTCCTGCGTCAGTGGTACCCCTTCCTTCATCGAGTTTCCATTTTACTTAATTCTTGTCGAGAACCTTGCTCTCGTTCCCCTCTTCATGCTAAAGCTTTTAACAGCCGACTCTTGTCACGTTCAAGTGGGTCTAACTTGTAACATTTCCCTCTGAATCTTGTCTAATTGTGTTCAACTTCCATCCTTGTCCAAAAACTGTGAGGAAAATCTGCACAGCGGAACCAGCTATCCCTCCGTTTCGGGATAATAGCTAATATATGTAATATTAATATATTCCCCTCTTCGAAGAAGGCGCCCAGCTGTGGAAATAGGGGTCGTGAAAAACTGTTGTCATCCCCGCTAACGTCACTGTTGCCAAACGTCAGGAAGAATTTGTTTATCACTGCCATGATGTGATTTTGTAGACACAACTGTATGGAAATCTTAGTTGAGATTAATGTTCTAATTTTTGGGTGCGATCATATTTCCTATTGATGGTCTTATAAAGTATCAGACTTAAAAATGATATATTCCATGAGTATAATATAACTATTTAACTTTATAAGTTTGGCTAAAATTTGTCATGTAAAAATTATTTTTAATATTTTTAACACCAATATTAGTCAAATCGTTATAATGATAATCTAAATTAATTTTAAATTAAAAAATTATTATCATATATAGTTTGCGATAACTTGGTTATACATGCGATATAAATTTCAAAAAATAATGAAAATGTTATTGTTTGTTTTAAAAAATTTCCTAAATAACAAGATTTTTCAATATATTAACACAATTCTTCTGGAATAAGTCAAATATATTTCATTTACATTTTTTACATATATAGTATAGGTATTATGACCATATATATACTGATAAAATAATTTATCATATTATTAAAATATCATACTAAAAATATTTTTTATTGTATTTGGTTTTTCGGGTATATTTTTATATTTAGTCGAATAAAAAAGCCAATCTATATGATTTAAACCTTATAGGCCTTCAAAAGAATAGTAAGTGTATTGATAAAATCATAAAATAAACATAAATTCAAAAAAGTTCGCAATAATAAAATATATTACATTAGAAAACAGAAGTCATTGTCATAGAATCAACAGTATAAAAGTCATTGCGATAATAATTCACATCTTTTTTCGGATGATCCCTTCGGTTTCAAGTAAATATGAGGTGAACTCCTTATTTGCAAAATAGCCATTAAATTCTGAAATTAATCTTTTATTTAGCTTTTACAATACAATAGAAATATGTGTATATCGCTGTAAGGGTGGTTATAAAAGGTTAGATTTTCATGACATCGTCAGCAAAGATGTTATGTCTTTTGAAGGTATTAACGTGTATTGTTTACGGAGGGCAGAGTCCGGGTGTGACGATGAGAACTGGTAAAACATGAAAAAGCAACGTCCCTCTATTATACAAATGAAACGACGTCTAAGTAATCATTGGAATCACCAGTGGAGCAATTAAAAGAGGTCGTATTTTCTCCTCTTGTGAACACCGGAAATGAATTCACAGAAGAAGGTTTGCCTCAAGGACAATTAACTGGAGCAGACCAAAAGTGGAAAGGGGGACGAGATATAACGGGCTGAGGGGAGAGGGTGAGAACTAGAGAATGAAAGGGGAGATGGGGGAGTAAAAATTATGAGAAAATAGTCTCTGTAAGTGAAGTGTCAACGGCATCAAGTTGGAACAAATAATTTGAAATAATTGGTGTTTTGTAGACTGCTGCAAGAAAATCCCTTCTCCTTTTTGTGTTTACAGATTTCATAGACAAACTATTTTTTTTCTCTCCTTAGATTTTCAATTTATTATATTATATTCCCTCTATGTTGCTTGAAGCTCATTGCTAATTGCTACATGGATTCTCTCACAGACGTGGGGCTTCACTAGATTTCTACATTCAAGAGCGGAAGACATTTCATCTGTAAGTCGAAACTAAATTCGAAGAAAGCCATTATCTATGCAACTTGTGAAAACGGCACTATGTCACGCCTGTGTATATGTATACAATATCTTTTTCTTCTTTCAATAAAGAAATTCAAATATATGACAAAATGTTATAAAGTATTTTTTTAATTTTACTTTTCTGTCTCTCTCCTCTAAATTAAAGATAATCATCCGTTTTAGAGCAAGCGACGCGCAGGGCAACCAACTATTGTGATGAAAGACATATAAAACGGGGAAATTATTTGAGAAGAGTAGAAAATGTCGTTTGTGAGTCATGTAAGATCCTAGAAAACATTGGATAGTTATTAATTCTGACTGACACAGACGTGCATAGACTTCCTGGCCTCAGTCGACTCCCCTCCCCTCCTCTGCCGTCTTATTCTTTTACTTTCCTGCATGAATTTAAAAAAGTCGAGGCAGATCGGGAGAGATAATTAAATGGGATTCTAAAATCTGTCTGAATCCTTTCTTGTGCAGCTAAGCGTGCACTACTTCCCATATTAACTATTAACTACCCTGGTGTGTATAAAAGAGATATTAAAATTCATCCTTTCCCATTTCTATGATATACAAATTATAAAAATACAATATATATATCTAATGAAAAAGTATACAATTACGACGTCTTCTTTAGCTGAATATATTTATATCTAAGATAATAGAAGTGAAAATGTTGAAGAATTTTTCTAATTCTTTGTCAATTAGCACACGCCTGTGTATAAACTCTTTTTCCGAAAGATTAATATATTAAAAAATGATATAAAAGAAGATTTATTTATTTATTTATACTAGGTGAAATGTTTTTTTCCTTTTATATGTATTACCTATAGGATATAATTATTTCTATTTTAGTCATAAAAATGACACATGACGCTAGACAAATGACACTTTAATTAGTTTTGTATCCTTACCTAAAATCAAGGGATGACTAATTATTCAACACGGGATAACTCAGAATAATTTTATACAATAGGTGCATTAAAAGTACATTAAAAATTAATAAACGGCCGGTTATTAATTTATTTTTTAATGTTTTTTTAAGCTTTACAGTTGACGAAAATTTACACATTATACCTCGATTTTATAATACGCATTAAAGTTTTTTTATATCTGAATGCGTTCAATTTTCATTATATAAATTAAATCTATTTGTGAATTATATATCTCCAATTTAATTAAAGTGGTATTATTGATACCCATATTAACTAGATATTTTAAAGAATGTATAATATTTAATATTTTTATTTTATGTTTGTAAATTTAAATATTTCACTATATATAAAAAATAGAATTTCAAATAACAGAAAATTTCTATTTTACTGCTCAATATTTTTGTGAAAAAGTATTGATTTTTCATTTGTATTACATTTAAATCATATATTCGTAGAAACGTACGCTTATAATAATTTAATAATTAATAATATAAATAAATTAAATATATAAAACAAATATAAAATATTATATTTCGAAATATAATAATATAATTATTAAAAAATTATTACACAAGTGTCGCCCGAAGCTCTATACTTGATCGTTTCTAAAACTGTGCAAAAAATATATATTTCAATGATTTTATTTTTAGATTCCTTATCCATTTCAATTATCGGTGTATACATTCAATATTAAACAAGAATATATCTCTCTGAAGCTTGTATCAGGTCATATCGTATAAACAAAGTCTTTGTGATCTGTCACTTGACAATATTTTATCCCCTTGACAGTCTCGCCTCTCCAAAAAAGGATTAATGTGACGTTGATTGTGATCATCCACATAGTGTGACCTTATATGAGCATGAATAGAACATTGATTCAAAAGCTTGAACCGTAGGTGGCAAATTGTGTATTTGAAGAGGTCCTATATACCTCCCGCATCACTTCTCAGGCCCTGTCATATATAATTGTCCAAGTTTTAAGTATTTATTTCTTTCGGCCAAATAATCAGCTTTGTAACTTGGCTTTGTTGGTGCGATGCATATATAGGTATACTCCGTTTCGGAAAAGCACAACGTGAAATCTTTGGAAACACTTGATGTACCTATAAAACTGCGAAATTATAACCATCATAAAATTACTGACTGACCTCATTTTTCAACCCTATAATTATGAATATTTATTGAAAATTCCAGCAACGTCAAAAAATATTAACTATATATATATATGATAACCACTATATGTATTACATATAATACAACGCCTAAGATATTTCTAAATATATCTCAACGCCTAAGATATTTCTAAATATATCTCAACGCCTAAGATATTTCTAAATATATCTCAATGCTATAAGTATATAATATATATATTGTATTTATATAAACAAAATTTTAAAATTAAAAAATTATTTTTATTAAAAGAAAACTTAATTACAATTTCAAATGAGGTTCAATTTACAGCCGCCAAAATACCCAAATGAAACTTTTACATTTGTTTTGTGTCCGATTATATAATATTATGTGATAATTGAAATACTATACTTATTAATATACCTATAACACGATATTATGAATTATATATATTTCGAATGAGATACAACTTCAAACAATTTATTGAAAACTGTAAACAAATTATCTAATTTTAATTATTGTTTGAAACAAAATTTGATATTTTATATTTCCGGAATTTCACTGCCGGAAATTATTGTGAATTACACCCTATAACAGCTTGTAACCAAATTTGAATAATTGACAATCAGAAATATTGCTTTTAAGAAGCCTCAACAACAGCTGAGCAAAGTCGAACAAAATATCAAAGTATTAATATAAAAAGTTAATATTTACTATAGAATTGTGTATTGGTTGAGGCCGGTATTTATTGGGGTAAGAACTGGAAGGCTTTCTCAGCCCACTTCATCGCAATAATGGTTCAGACTTCAGCATTAACAACCCAGCAACTATAATATATAAGAGACAAGTCGTTGGGGCTTCTGGTTACACTTATATTATTATTCGGAGCTCTTCAACAAATACTATGGGGGATTTACATCCCGTCCCTTCTTTTATAATAGGTTCATAAAAAGTGTGAAACGAACGGTGTTGCTGGCTATTATTGATGATTATATAAGCACAAATATAAAAACAATTTCTTTGAATACTGCCTCTTTTCATGAATATTATATAACGTGATACGGTGACAGAATTCAACATGACAACCGATTTCAGAAAGATATTAAAAATGACGGAGTTTGTGCTTCCATTATCTTGAACTTAAGGGGTCAACATTTGTTGTTTATTTAAGCGAAAAGAATTGTATCCCATTAGCCAAATTACTTATTCTGTATAGTCTATAAGCCCGCATAATGCATACATATATATATTATGTGACACAATATGAAAATAGTAAAATTATGGTATATACATATATTAAAATGATAACATTCATGTGTCTCATCCCGTATATATATATATATATATACATAGTCGAGACCTCCGTTTTCAAAGTCAGCTGTTGTAAAAAGGAAGCTGTTTTACATTTAACAGATGTGTTTGGTTCACGAAAAAATCAAAAAACAATTCGTTTTATTATAAAAAATATTGTATACAGGTAAACTACAATAAAATCTAAAAAGAAGAAAAATGTCGACAATTTATATTTGTCTATATTATAATCGACTATAATATAATATATAATATAACTAGCTGTAATATTTTTCTATTTTTTATAAAAATTGTAACTTTTAATTTTTAGATTTGAAAACCCTAAAGTTTTAATAATAAATATTTTAAAACGTTTAAAATTTAGACAAAAAGATAATAAAAAAATATTTCAAAAATCGATAATCGGCTCATGATGATCGTTTCTGGACTTACTTGAAGCTAAAACAAAATTTCTAAAGTATAGGATTTCATTGTTTTAAGGATTTACAACATTATTTATCTCATTGATATTCGAAAGAACTATAAATAAACTATATAAATTAAAATAAAAACCCTCTGCATAATATTAAAGCAGAGATATTATATAGAAAATAAAAAGAGAGACTATATAGATGAAAGAGAGAAATGAGAGAAAAGAGATATAGAAGAGAAAATAAAAGAGAGAATAGTGGGACAAAATAGAAAATAGATAAGAAAGATATGACAGAAGACAGAAGAGAGAATAGACTAAATAGAGAGTATAGAGAAAAGAGAGAAAGGAGAGCAGAAAGAGAAAAGGTACAAAAAAGAAAATAGGGACAAAAAATGAGAGAACAATTAAGATAATGAGAAAAGCTATAATTAATTTAAAAAAAAATATTTTTAGGTGAATATATACGAAATAGTCATGACATAGCAATAAATCCCAATATAGCTTGACCTAGATTACATTGAAGACAACATAGATATTGTTAGCAAGAATAAACAAGCATTTCGTTATCGACTCTATTAGAATTTGTCCAAGTGGTTTATGAGGATTGGTAATACATTACACTAACTACCAGTTATATAACCTTATTTAGAAGTCTTCCTTCATTCATTATTAACAGAATATATAGGCTTAGAATATCTCCAAATGTCAAAAAGGAAAAACCTGTCAAATTAATTACAATATGTCAATACGGGGTTTCATGTTTTCCTCAAAGTCTTATCTGTTTGTCCTCAGGCCTTTGAAAGAGCTCATAGAAATCTCCTCAAATTCAGCTATCCCTAATTCAGACTGAGTCATTCCATGACCAGGCAAATTATTTTAGATGTTATAGTTGGAGTTTTATAGATAAATTAAATATAAGTTTATACGGGAAGATTGGGAAGAAAATGTGTGAATTAAGGACATCATGTACATATATAGTTTGGGTTGCGTGTCTTATCTTGGAGTAATATTGGTTTACTAACAAGCAAATAGATTTAACAATGTGCCGTTTCTTTTCCCGCTTGATTTGAAGCTCAATTACATTTATTAATGTAATCAGCGCTCAAGTTGACACTATATAAGCAATTTTTAGCTGAAGTATATATAAAATATTAGTTTATAAGATGCGAGGTGACTAATTTTTTGATAATCTTTTTGAACATCATGACGTCATTTTATAAATTCTATTTTTAGGTTTTTGATAAAACTAAACTAAACTAAATTAAAGAAAATATTTATTATTTTTTTTATATATTAGAATAGTTATTAAGAAATTGTTTATTATAATCTTCTTATTATTTACACTCCTTGAGGGGTCAACTGATCTGATGTGTATTTATATATTTATTAAAGAAAATAATCTTATATCATGCCAGTTCATCAATTTTAGAATCAAGATTTCTTCACCATTGTTACCTCAAATGTTACCTTAACAATAACCACAGAAATATTTAACTTTAGATTTATATTTGCAAACCGGGTCAGTTTAGGTATAAGTTCTATAACACTTTAATTTTGTGTGGAAAATATATGACCAAGTCGTTCTGCTTAGTTCATAAAGGTAATATGATGGTTAATATGGGATTATACAGTTTTATTATATACCTTATATGTACGCGTAATCTTATAATTGTTAAATTGCAATTTGTCTTCTAACTGCTTCATCTCAAAAGAAATCTAAAATATAAGATTTTAGCTTTGAATAACAACCCTTCATATAGAAATATTGGATCCATTTGAAGAATTTATATTAAAAGAAATATTTTATATATTTATTCTATTTTAATCATTTATAATTGAATATTATTTTTGTCTAATCTTCTTAATTTAAATATATATTTTAGGTGTTGTTATATGATGTAAACTTACATTTTTAGATGTGTTAAACCAGTTGAGTAAAACGTTCGTATTATAGAAATTATTTTAGGTGAAGTATCCCGGCCAAACAAAATTGCTAAAACTTATTAAGATCTTATTGAGTGAGCTGATACTCTTAGTAAACTTGTCTAAGATCTGACTAACTATTTTAATCTCCATGAAACCTTGTCAAATCTTTTTAAGAGACCTGTGTTATTTTTTGTAAGAGATCTTAATAAGTTTAACTAATTTTTATTAAATTTAAAACTTGTAATTTGAAAGTTTGTTTGGAAAATTACATTAATTAATATCGAATTCAATTAAGTTTCTTCGACAATATTTTGAACGATGGAACTATGGATTTATAATTAATGTAGAGAAGAGTACACTCCCTATATGCGTACACTACGTTATATTTTTTCGCATTCGATTTTTTTATATAGTACTTTGCAGCTCGATCACATTCCTGAATGTACCAATCGAATACCACATTATATATAGTTCAATTTTCTTTGCTATACATGCAGCTACCGGGTAGTCAGAAGCAACAATTTAAAGTGCAGTGGTCAACTTCAATATTAAGTAGAATCAATTAGATGAAAAATTTCTGACATTCAATCCTATAAGTTGCGTATTGTGTGGAGATGAGAGTATAAGCAAAACGTAGTATATAACATCGAACATCGGTGAGAGTAGGGGTGTGGGGGTTGGGGTGGACACACAAAATGGAGTAAGTTGAGTTTGAAGAGTTTTAGGGTTGGTGATGGGGAGTGGAGGAGGGTTGGGCATATGGGCATATAGAGAATTTGAACTGGGGGTTGTGTGTATATATATATACTCGATTATTATTGAAATTATTATTTATATAAACAATTAATATTGATTACCGATATATATAATACAATTATAATGTTTATGAAATGTAAGAAGAAATATAAATATTTTCCCAGCATATTTCTACAGGAATAAACTTTTTTTGTGATATTATATTGAATATTAGGCAAAAGATGTAGGCGTTGAAGATTTGGTTTATTTTTTCAAATCTTTTTAATATTGAAGAAGTTACAGATTTTCTGATATAACAAAGTCTTTTTTGTCCGCACATTAACTTTATATAGCTACATTGTATCCAATAAATACAATCTTTTCTAAAGAATTTTAGTTTACTATTATAGATATTTTAAATCGTTATATATATCTCAATTTTAAAATATCGTTGTTTAAAATTAATCCGATTGAAGGAATATTATACATTATACTATATTTTATTAATTAATGTATAAAATTAAAATTTCTACAAAGTGCATTCAAAAGTATCCAAATAAAAAAATCGAAACTTTTACGAGCATTTCCTCAATAACCTTGACAAAAATTGAGGACTTTTATTTCCGATTTGTTCTTTTAGCAATTTACACCCTTATTCATTCATGCTGGACAGGACAAAATTACTCATCTAAATTATATAAACCATTGGAGCATAAATCACGTGTTAATGCGTGGTACGTCACTTCTGTCAATGTACGCTTGACTACGAGTATTAGTAATGGTAATAGTACATTTTTAAGGATGTGTACCTACTTAATATTTCCCACACCAAAAAAATGTTAAAGAGGAGTATTTTTATCTCAAATATTTAAAAATTCCTTTTTATAGTTTTTCTTACAATTCGTATTATTTGTTATTCAAGAAGTTTAATAAACAATCATTTAGGATAAAAACATAATATAATAACAATTATTTTTAAAATATATTTATAACTGTAATGACAATATTTTTTATAAATATTTAACATTTTCAAAAAATTATTATAAATGTGTGTTTTCGTTTAGTCCAGACGTCATTATATAGAAAATCCTAATTTACAACTTGTGTATATTAATTTTTATTGAATATTAACAAATGGATTTATCGTGTTACACTGTCGAACTTACGATAGATTTACACAGTGTATATCATCCATACTTAACAATCTGGTTGGACCTACGCGACAGAGGAAGTGATAACATACCAAATAAGTTACCGAGACTGATAAGAACACCCATGTATACCGTGTACACCCAAGCCCATTAGAATTTCTGCAATATATTAGATTGTTCCAATGCTGAAAATAAAACTAATCAAAACTCAGACAGCTTAAATTTAGATATTATTTTGCAAATATAATGCTTCGGTACCTTCTTTTATAACTCATTCGGATTAAATGTATATCAAGTCTTGTGAACACTTGTATAAAAGCTGTGCAAAATCTAGTTTGTGTAATTTGGGGGTAACATCTGTTCATACATGAAATTCTGCAAAAACTTGAAGCCTTTCTATAAAACTAATCTTTAGGAAATTATGTTAATTTTTTGTTGGTTTCTTTGTTGTTAATATGAAACTTAATGTATTTTAATATATACCAATCTAATTCTTCACAATTTCTGTTAATAATTTGTGAATACTTGAACGTGTTACTGTTAATGAAAAAGTGATTATATTTATTTGTTGAGAACAAGTAATATTCCTCTATCTCATAGGATGGTCCGGGAAGTGGGTGCAAATGTTATTTATTTGACTTTGAGCCCGCATGCCTTCGGATGTTTACAGTTATATATATATATATTTAAGTCATAAAATATTGAAGATCTTTTGGCAAGGTTTACATTATTTGATTCTTAAGTGAAGAAAGTGAGTGAGTTATTTTTCCTAAGATTGGTTATACTACAATTATATTTGTCAAAAAGGTCTGTTGCTTGATTTATTGTTCACATGCAATATAATTATGAAGAAAGAATAATATTCAATGACGCTTTAAAATTATTAAAAAAAATGAGATGAGTTAATTTTATTGCTTAACGCAAAAATTTTTTTAATGGTAGTTAATTAGAAAATTGGCTTATCTATCGGTGAAAATTTTGGTTATTATAGAAGCAAACTGGGCGTGTAATATAATTATTTAAAGATCGTATGTAAGGACAAGCAAGTAGGTTCACAAATTTCGTAGGCATTGCCTGTGGGAGCGAAGTTAAGCTTAAATGCGTTTTGACAGGATATATCCCATCTCAACAGTATTAAGGTTTGGACCTCAGGGGCGTCGAGTTAATTGGACATCTTCCAACCTCTTCTCTGACCCTCTTCCCTTCTCTGCCTCCATTTCTAATCAGAGTTGTCATGACGAAGTCTCGCTGTAAAGAATGCGAAAGGGGGCCTTACACTCATCTATATAGTATGTCGACTATTGAAGGAGTTATAAGACAGATGAGCATGCACCCAAGATATATACAGTATAGGGGCCTAGAAGTGAAGTAGTAGGATGGATGAGCACTCGGTATAATATATCTAGACAGTGAGCACATGCAAGAAAGCGATTAACTATGTCGAGTCATCACCGCCGGTATATAATACGGGGCTTGTCTATGATGTCCCGGACACTCTGTATTTATCTCCAACTTTCTGAAGGAAGCAAGAATTCAATAGTGTGGGTTTGTTTATCTTTCGAGTGGGCATTGTACGGCGCCTGAGCATGTCTAAAGCTTGTCCTTCCTTCCTCTATATACATTTATGTAGGTCAGCATTGGACGGGATGTAATCACACAACCATTTCTATACTGGCTTATACTGTGCGTAATTTACTTATCAAGGACGTATAGGCCCATTTTACTCATATGCTCGAGAGCTTCTTCTATTCATATTACATACACGATTTACCAATTTCTATTTGCGAGTACTGATAAGTAATTTCCTCTCAATTATTGACATTTCCACCAGTCTGGTTAAACACAAGAACTTTTTTTAAATCTTAAATATGCCAAAATAATTATACCTTCATGGCAATTAATATATTTTAATATTTAAAAATTTGCTACACTAATTATACAGCAATTGTACTTAATCATGCATATAATTATTGTTACTTTATTTTTGAGAAACTCTGTTTGTATTTCATCTTTATAATTTTAACGATAAAAGTGGCACATATATCATACTGAAATATTCGCTCAATGGCATCAGGAAAAAGAGTATTTGATATAAACTAGTTTAAATACCACGTTTATTATTTCGCTGTGTTTTAATACATGTGCCTTTCTGTATTGCAATGGGTAATTTATACTCTATGCATTCATTTGCGCACTGATAACGTCCAATGGGTATATAAAAAAATTAAACAATCTATTTTATACAAGCTGTATAAAAAAGGCAGCCAACATTATACATTAAGGGAATATACTTAACCCATATAGCGGATATACAAAATGTTCCTTCAATTTAAATGTCTCGCAACACGTAAAATTATAGTTATTAAGTTATATTTGTTACAATTTAAACTAATAAAATTATATAGGGAAATTATGTTTATAAAATATTTTAGTTGTGAAAAGTTTAACGCAAATTTTAAAATATTTTAAAGACTTATTAATTACATTCTTTTGTGTATATTCGTATAAGATAATATTTTCTGCGATCTCTGAATTATATATTTTAACATATCTTTTTGTTAGTTATTTATACAACTTGACTTTTATTTTTATTTCGAATAAGATTGACGTTAAGATGCTGCAAAAGGACAACCCACGCATGTGAAATTTGCCTCGTATAAAACCATACATAGGCACTTTTTTTTATATATTTACTATGAAGTCGCCAATGCATATTATATTATAATAATAGAGGATTGGGTCTGTCAACTCAGTCATGCAAATATTTGTGATGGTTCAGACCAGATGTGGCTGTTCATGTTATAACATAAGTATTCTCAATCTAATACATATTAGGGCGGATTGGTACACACCGCGGTCCTCACCCTGTTCACAGAGTGCAATAAAAAGACCCCTGGATTAGAGAGAATTCTCGCTGGGGTGTTTTCAGGTCGTTTGGCACGTAGGCTCAGCAGGACGTAACGATGATTTGGGAGCTTCCCAGCTCACAGTAGGCTGAGTGACGGAACCACATTGACTATAGCGAAGCCATTCTATACGAGACCACTGAGCGAGGAAGGTTGATACACGCAGGTAGTTCAAAAATGTAGTGCGACTTTGAGAATCATTTTAAATAATGTCTGCGAGTTAATTAAGGAAGAAGACATTTTGAAACAGGTGTAACGAAAACTTAATTTCATAACTTCTGCAATCTTGGGGGGGGGGGGGGTATTTCAATGTATTGGAAAAAAGTAAATAAATCTTTGCAGTAAACTTGAGTTTGGGAAAAAAGTATGTGTTTTGTGAATTTGTAAATCGTCTATTTTTGAGTAAAATTGTTTTAAAATATTATAATTATAAATTGTTAGAATTACACATTTTATTACATTTATTATATAAATTTACTATTTTTTTATCTTTAATTGAGTCCAATTTATTCAATAAATTTTTGTCTTGAAAAAATGTAGATGTATGTTGAGAATAATTTACATTGTAATTATTTATCTGTATATTAAAATATAGACTAGATTAAGTTAATTTTTCATTTTATTTACAAAAGAATGATTTCATAAAAAGGTCAAATAAATCTCCCTAATTTTAATTATATGCATTTGACTTGGATGATAATATTCAGTTGACTTAGAAATCAAATAATTATCTTCTCAATTTATCCGATCAATTATATAACCAATTCTCCATCTGACAGCTTTATAGCAGTGGCCTTTTCGGTTATATGAACAATTTTATTGCATTAATTTAGCTATATTTTCATTTATTATGCTAAATTATACTCATTTTCTGACGACATCTGCTGCGTGAGACCCCTAGTTTCAACTCTCTTTGAGCAAGTTGTAAGGCAATCATTTCATCAAGCAATGAATTAGAGCCAGTAAGAAGTATGTCTCATTCTGATTGGCTGTTGCTTCGTTGAGTAATCGTGAAGAATCGATATATTTACAAATTTGCTTATATTATGGCCGACGAAAGCAATTCATTTAGTTGCTTTAGAAGATTTGTCCATTTTATAATTTTTGCATCGTAGGACCCTTTTCTAATACATTTTTTGTTGCTGCCTTATTTTACTTTTATAAACTTAGCTTGACACTTATAATTAGTTTTTAGTAGCAATAAATATTTCACCTAAAGGAAAATTTATTGCTTCTAACATGACAATGGAAGAATGTCTAAAATGTTTCGGAGCTCGAGATTCTGTGGACTCCTGGATGGAACATCTAGCGACCTGTCATCCAATTCCGACAGAATGGCCCAGCGACAAAGTCGACCGTTTGACAGGACCAGGTTTACTAAAACCGTACACTACAATCACGGAATCGAAAAAGAAGCGCAAAAAGGATGTGATTCCGAGACCCCTAAATAGCTTTATGGTAAAACTTGAATTTATTTATTTATTATTTTTAAGTAATGTATATTTGTGATGCATTATACAAAAGCATTCTTTATAACATATTACAGATATGTAATATTAGCAGACAGATAAGCACATGTCTTAATTTGATTTTCGCAGTTAAAATATAATTTACTAAATTTTGTATTTTTATGAATAACTATTTTAATTTATAACTGATAATTAGAAATCATCATATTACAAATATATAATCATCCAATTCTCTTAAACAGAAACAGTTTTATAAATATGGAATTTATGAACAGAATGTGCTATATAATTAAATAAATATCATTTTATCCTTTAGCATACTCTATTATTTAGTTATAATAATTATTGCAATCTAATTTTAAAATCACAAAATAAAAGTTTATTGATCTATATTGAACTATATATTTGGAAATTCTAACATAGTAAGTTCGAAAACCTTCGATATTATTTAATACATTTATATTGTTAAATTAGTTAAATTTAGGTTATAATTATTTCACTTTTTTAAATATGATGTTCAAATTAATTTTTATTTATAAAATAGTTCACCTTTATTTACCGTTTTTGGTCGTCAAAGAACAAATCTATTTATAAAATAAAAATAATTCGTTTATTTGAAAAAATTCTGAGGGAAAAAAATAACAAAAATTGA
>JAUZNC010017115.1:0-27087 GCA_034780395.1 Vannuccia rotundouncinata | reverse complement strand
AGAACAAATCTATTTATAAAATAAAAATAATTCGTTTATTTGAAAAAATTCTGAGGGAAAAAAATAACAAAAATTGACTGATAAACAAATAACAACTTATAATTAAATATAATTTTAATTAAATTAATTAATTAAATTGTATAATATAAAAATAATTCGTTTGTGTAAAAAAAATTTCAGTAAAAAAATAAATAAATGACAAGAAATGAATAATATATATTACAATTTTATTTTAAATTTTATACGATATTTTTATAAATTTTATTTTTCCAATAAATGAATAGAAACTTTAATAATTTCAATATTTAAAAAATTCTGCGTAATTAAGAAAAATGTTAAAAAATAAGATATTAAATAAAAAAGTTTTTAAAATGGTTAATTTTTGTTAATATATATAAATGATTGTGTTTTTATTTATATTTTTACGTGCAATTTATATAAGTATTTATAGAAATATTTTGTGTTTTTTTTTAGGTCAGAATAAAATTTTGCTAACTTTCTTGATAACCTACTATGATCAATATTTATCAATTTTCACAATATAAATATATGATTTGACCAGAAGTTATAGGTTGTAGATATAGTAATATTTCTTTTCTTTATTCAGATCTTCGCACAACACATGCGTCGGAACATTCTACTATTATTCACTGAGGCGTCAAATTCAGACATTAGCAAACAGCTCGGCAGAATCTGGCAAGCGATCTCCACTAACGTCAAGACTCAATACAACGCCGAGGCGAGTCGCCTAACAAAAATTCATTTGAAAGAATTCCCCAACTATAAGTATCAGCCTAAGAAGAAACTGAAACCTGGGCAGCAGCCTTCTCAGCCTCATCTCAACCAGCAACATCAGATACAAAACAACAATAATAACAAGAACAACTTCAACAGCGGCCTTGTTGGGAACCAGATCAATACCTTCCAATACATGGATCGCAACGATCATCACATGATACCACAAGTGATGCCCTTAACCGTGAAGACCACGGTAGATTCACCTATGGATCAGATAGACACCAAGTGCTATTCTTATCAATACAGCTTCTCACCAGAAAATGTCTCCGGCTATCTGCCACTCACCTCTTTGCCATCGTTGATAGCTAACACGGACATGCACTCGACATCGTCCAGCTACCAAGTACATCCCAGCTACAATCAGCTCATTTCTGGCGGCCTACCCTGTACAGTGAGTCCTCTACAACCAGCCCAGAGCCCTAGTATGCCCTTACTCACTCACGCCAGCAGTGGCGCTAGTCTGGTTCGCTCAGTTGAAAGCTCCACCAACAGCAAACTTTTGGCTTCCGTCTACAGCCTCGCAGCAGACTATCAAACTAATGTCAACGGCCACACGAACTTTCTGGAACCGCTAATGACAAACTTTAGCGACCTCCCCACCGAAACAGCGAGTGGCATTAACCTACAGAGGATACGGGAGGCGACGAACAGTGTTCTGCTCAAAAGGGAAAGTCATATTCAACCCGATGATCGATTTAGTCTTGATTCTCAAATTCTGCTCAAAGAAGAACTCAATTGTGGCGGGGGCAACAACAACCTTGTTCAGACACCTTCCAGTATCCAGAGTGATGACCTACTTAATATTCCGACGAGTGTACTCAACGATGAGACTAACTATGAAGAACAATTTGGTAGCATCTTCCCCGATCAATTGCCGAATTTGAACTCTTGGGTAACTAGTGGGAACTTCATCTAGCCAAATCTCTTGAACGCTGATTGAATTTGTTAAGGGCTGCTCACTTGAACTCTGTCTTTCCTACCACTGTCTCTCTGAACATAATATAGGTGTTAATGCACTTGCATTATATTTAGCATCCCGCGTCCTCACTATTCGGGCTTTCAGCATCTTCTTAAGGTCCAAGGTCGATATTTTTGTAATAATAGTTATTTTCTATTATTATTTTGTACAGATACATCTTTTGTATCATATATTTATATCCTAATATACCTTTTTATTTGATGCTGAACTGTGGAACATTTTGTATATAACTTAAAGAATTTCATCTACTTGTGTGGAAGGGCTCCGCGTATACACACACTGCATATTTATTCTTATAACTTATTTATCTATCAAAAACTTTTTATATTCTTATATGTTTCAGTAGTTTCTAGACTCTATTATTTTGTATGCACCTTTATGACATTGTAAAGACTTTGTTCATTGCTGTTTAACTAATGGCACGACACCGAGTTTTGATATTATCAACTATATTTAATATATATTGGCTTCTACGTTTGCTTTATCTGTATATTGAAAATCTAATTCCCCTGGTTTTGCATGTTTATATTATTAATAACATCTGAATATAGATAAGAAAAGTATTTATTTATTTATTTATACACTGTATTTTAGTATAGTACGTCTGTTTGTGACAAACTTTTTATGCGTTATACAGAACTTTGATACTACTTTTAAAATGTTTCTTTTATGAATTATTATTACTAAACATATTTATAAACACTTGTATATATTTTATATCACGCTTCCTGTGCCAGAACGATTGCATTTATGCCCTGTATTATTTAATTTCTAGTATTATTTTGTAAAACATATTTGAAAATTGAAACAATTTTGAAATCAAATGTCTCCCATCTTGTAAAGTAGATGCATTATTTATATCTTCAAAGTATATAACTTATAAATATAATATGTTTATCATCATATTAAAGCATATTGTTTGTATTTCTTATATTTGATCTTTTCCTATTTAAATAAAAAACACTTCGTTCATGAATTAAAACAATATTTGTTTTTGAATATATGTTGATTTTTTTATATATTGGAAATAAAAAGTTTATGATGGAAAATTTTGTTTATTAATATTATAAGAATAAAATTACTGGAAATTAATAATTCTTGATTTAAAAATTCTTTTTAAGTTATTTAAAGTAAAAGATATTATTTGATTTTAATATAGCAATACACGCTATTTGTTAATGCTTTCACTATAAAATTCCAATTTACGTTTTTTTAAATTATGTCCCGTAAACAAGAATATAATTACTGTTTTTAAGCACCTAAAATATTTATGGAGAGATAAAATAAATGATTTTATAAAAAATTTAAATCCATTGAAAATTCTCGTAAATGATAAGTTGTAACTAAAAATATATCTTCTGTTTCTACTAAAAAGTAATATCTTACAAAAATCTCTAATAAAGTATAAATAATATTTAGGGTAAATGATATTTTTAAAATTGTAATTAAACTCTTTCAACACAAAAACTAGTTGTCTGTTTATTATTTAATCTTTGTATACATGTTTTTTATAAATATATAAGCTTGCAATGTTACAGAAATAGATAAATAATTTTTTTAATAAACTAATTATTCTAATTAGTAAGGACTGTGTAAATATCTAACGTAATTTCTTAAATAAATAATAGTTATTAAAAAAATTAGATTTTATTGGATACATACTTAAAATAGCCAATTTTATATAATTTATATAATATAAAACATTTTCACAAGGCTATTTAGAAAGGAAAAGTTTAATTATATACTGGCAAACCGGAGATAAAAGATCAATTTAGTAGTTTAATGGTAAATTTTAAGAATTATAACAAAAGTCAAACAGAATAATGATAAAATAATATATTTGAAATAAGGCACAGAACATGAGGAGAGCAAAACGATCGCATACGAACTATATTATAAGGTTGCATGATTTAAGTCAATTTTTAATAGTCAACTAAGAAAGGCATTTTGTAAAATAAAACAAAGAAACAAAAAATTGGTAAAATGATAATATTGTGGACAAAAAGTTAATCGAACAAGAATTACAGATAAAAATGGATAAAAGACATGATTTAAAATGATTATAACAAAAGTAATCTGAATAAAAACTCTATGGCACAGTTGTATTGCCTTCTTATGAGGTGCCATTTTTGGTGCCGTTTTCGACAGAAGGGCTGCGACCGTTGGTTAAGCTGAAAAATAGAACAAATAATAGTTTCAAATATGAACACAATTCATATTAGGTATTTATGTTTAGTTTATAATCTTTGATGACCACGAAATCAGACAACGAAACCACTGTTAGTTGAAGAAAGCTCAATGACTTAACTAATTATTGATTGATAGACATGGCATAAATTATCTATAGATAAATTACCGATAACAAGATGGTAATAACTGATTATACCTTGAACGTCGACTGGAGATGCTTGCTCTTCTCTTGGTCTCTACCTCCACACGAGTGGACTGGGTGAAGGGCTCTGGGTCTGATTGGCCAGCTCCGGACTTCTCCACTGTCAGTGTGTATCGACCGGCGTCGGTGAGCATTGATTGGTCAATTGCTAACGATAGAATACCGCCCTCTCGTGTGATGCGATGACGTGGCCCGTAGGAGAGAGTTCGACTGCCCTTACTCCAAGTAACTGAAGAGGAAGATGGCAGCGAAATTATAATTTATCTCTAACAACTATAAAGATAAAATGCATTAAATGCTTTAGGAAGACATTTCCCAATTAAAACTTTGACACTATCAATGACAGTCAATTTAACATTTCTCACCGATAATGTATCCAGAGTGTTCAATAGTACAGCTCAACTCAATCGGCTGGCCTTCCTCAACCTCCAAGGTCTTGGGCAGGCCCGACACCAATGTCACTGTGCCAGCCCCTTCCCCTCCTGCGGGCCGACTGCTGGCCGCTGTTCCAGTGACCGCCGAAGGCCCGATGGGAGGTCTACTCATCCGATCATAGCGGCCCGAGCGTCGCTCCTGTTCCTGGCCCCCGGAGGTAGTGATCCACATGAAGGCGGAAGCTTTCACTCGTCCGTACTTGTTGTAGGCGATGCAACGATAGAGGCCCTCGTCTGCCTTGGTCACCTTGGGGATACTGAGACTGGCCTGGCCTTCGCTGTTGAACCAAGTTTGAATGCGGGGCAGTCCTGGACTGTCGTGCAGAATCTCGAAGCCATCCTTCTCCCTGGAAAATTCAAATTATTTTTGCGAAAAATTACTTTTTTATCCTCATTTTTATATGGGAGGTTGTTATCCGTCCTCTCACCACTTGAACTCCGGCATCGGAACTCCAGAAGCGGCCACTTCCATCAGCGCAGTCTGGCCCGCCTGTACGGTAACACTCGCGAGGTCTCGCGTGAACTTGGGCTGTAGTACTTCCACGTCCTCTTTGAGGCTAAGAGTGCACGAGCACTTGGACTCGCCGGCAGCGTTAAAGGCAACCACTGTGTAGCAACCGAGCTCTTCCTTAGTTGCCAGGGAAACGTGTAGTTCCAGGTGTCCGGCCAGGTTCTGTCAATGGAAGTCAGGTTATAAAGATTGTTTAGATAAATTTATCAATTAATAAATAAGTACAATTATAGTTCTATTATGTCACCTTGATGATGTATTTGCTAGATTCGCTGGTGATCTGCTTGCCGTCTTTGAGCCACTGAACATCGGGATTTGGTGTTCCCAACACGGAACAAGTAAGGAAGACGTCCCGACCCAGAGTTATCTCCTGACCGCGCAGTCGACGAGTGAACTCGGGGACTCGGCGCAGACGAGAACGGGTCTCTTCACTGGAGTCCACGCTGTGACGTGAATAGGCGGCTGAAAGAGGTGGACGTTTGTATTATTTGGTGATTATTACACGAAATTAATGCCATGGGACATAATATAATGTATGTGTGTCTGTAATACCCTTTGCGTTTGTCAATTTTCAAATAAAGCTTTTTAAAAAAAAAAAGAAAAAACAGAACTTACTTCTAACATTGACCGTCGCCTCTGAAGACGAAGTACCTGCCGCATTGGACACAAGACAGGTGTAGATTCCGGAATCCTCAACAACTACCTTCTTAATCGTGAGAGAGTAGACTCCGCTAGTCTCGTCCTTGTTGCTAGAGATTCGGGTGTCCGAGGGTAGGATGTGGAGTGGACGACGTGCCTTGTACCACTGCACTTGGACGAGAGGGCTGGTTGAATCAAGTCGACACTCGAGGTGGACGGAGCTGCCCTCAAGAGTGGTGCTACTTGTTAACTCTTTTTGGAAGACTGGTGTGCGATGGTCTGATCCAAGGTCAGCTGAATAGGAGAAATCGAGGAATAGATAATGTGAAAGATTGTGATAGTAAAGAAAATATCTTATAATACTTAAAATTATGATAAAATTATGCACACATGTTATATACTACTGTTAGTAATAATGACATTTAGTAACAAAATATAGATAAATAGAATAAAATCTGATCACTAATGTTTGAAGAAAAGTAATAAATGTTTGCATTTTAAAATATAATTATCTAAAAAAGGAAGAAAATGTATTAAGTCATTAACATTAATTAAATAATTAATACAAAATTTATAAAATGGATCATAATTAGATTAATTAGCAAATTAGACGAATATATAGGCTATGCCGTTTTATAGGCTATGCCATTTTAATATACCGACATTTAAATCTATTCTATCAATATATAAAAATATTAATTTATAGATATATATATATATACAACTCATATAATTCAACTGGTTATTTCGGTATATCCTATTAAAAAGCAATAATAGTGTCTAAGTTTCCAAATATATTTAATTAATTTCTGGAGATCTTAACCCATCAAAGATTACGTATCAATTTATTAATAAAAACAACCCATCATCTCTACATGACTCACCAACAATAGAAACTGCTGCAGAATCAGTGTCAGAACCGTGTGAGTTGGTGACGGTGAGGGTATACACACCAGAGTCCATCTGGGAAGCTTCCACAATCTCCAGAAAGACTTGATCGTGTTCTTCGTAGGCGCGCACCCGATGTGAAGGTCGAATGGGGGCGCTGTTGTGACTCCAGCGAGCCACCGGTTTGGGAATACCCGAAACTAAGAGAGAAAGAGAGACTTGCGTTAATTTACTATATTTGATAAGTTTAGTATTGAAGATTTAAAAATTGGATGTAAGCATTGTAAAATAATAATAATTTAGGAAGCTATAAAATAATATTGTCAAATAAAAAAATAAAACATAGAGATAGGATCACCTTTGGCTTTCAATTTGATAGTCTTGTTGAGTGGAACTGTGGTATCCAACAAAGGTAGAACAAGTTTAGCTCCAAGGTCAGGACGACTTGATTCTAGTGATGGTTGCCGATTAAGTAATTCTACCAATGCAATGAAGACGACAATGATACCATTAATCAACTGTTTAGCAAATTAACTAATGAAAATACAAATAATCATTCGCCAAATGTCTCTAAAATGGACTTACGTTTGACCTTGAGATTGGCAGAATCAGTCGTCTCACCAAACTGATTTTCAAAAGTGACGCTGTAAGTACCCGCGTCGTACTCGGTGAGGTTGCTGACCGTGAGTGCAAGACTTCCGTCCTCTCCTTCCGCACTGCGATACTTGTCACCGTCCACGACTAGCGGCCTACTGTTGAGCTGCCACATGGCCTGGCAGCGGTGGGGGTCGTCCACAGCACAGCGGAACACCGCTTCACCTCCCGCGGAGGCGGTCACATTGATCAGGGGAGAGGCGAGGCTGGGGGGACGTCCACGGTGTTCTAGATGAACACTTACCTCCGACTGAAAGGGACGTTGGATAGAAGGGCGATTAGAATAGTGGAGGATTTTGTATTGGTTTGATTTGTTATAATATAGAAAAGAAACTGAGAAAATATATACTTAATCAACATTATCGATAAATCGACAATTATTTTATTTCGTAATATCAATAATCATCAAATTAAAGAATAATTCTATAGATATGTAAACAATGCAATCTATATCTATGAATGATTTATACGAGTATAGTTGAAATATATGAATTAATTTGTTTAAATTTGAATAATTGATTTTGAATGGTTGTCAGGAAATCAAAAAATTTTGTTACAAAACTACAAAAACCTTAAACAATAAATTACGAAATCTAACAATCAAACAAGAATCGAATAAACCATTTATTAATTTATATAATTATCACATAATTTATAAAACTAATGCATTCATATCACAAAGTTTATAATATCAATATCATATTATTATATCAACCATTCAAATAATAAACAATTAATATATATATATCCAAATCTTCACAATCTGTCAGTTGGTCTCACCTCTTTGCTATAATCTTCCCGGTCCCAGGTATCTCTTAGAAGCCTTCTCAAACCTTTGCCAAACCGGCCAGCCCAGTCCGGGTCCTCGAGAGTGGTTCTCTGACTCCTGGTCGACTCTCTGTCCTCCCACAATGGGCCCATCTCAAACTTCATCGACGACTCGATATTGATGGTGCGCAGCCAGGGGTGCTGCATCGCCTCGACCGCGGTCATTCTCTTCTCGGGGTCCGCCTGCAGAAGACGGCCGAGGAAGTCACGGAGTTCGGGGGACAATTGGCGCGTTATGTTCTCCAAACTGTGACTAGTCGGCGATGTTTTAGTGTCTGTTGAAGACTTTCCCGTCAGACTGTTTCGGAAGTATGGAAATAATGAATTTTTAATAACGCATTGATTTATGAAAGAAATGTTGTCTGACTTACAGTCTGTAGATTGTGACTCCCAAGAGCCACATATCGGCGGAGGTTCCCACCTTCTTGTTTCGGAGGGCTTCTGGAGGGATTTGACTGCTGGTCGGGAAGGATAGTCGGACTTGACGTTCATCCTCTAGTCGCTGGGAGTGGACGAGGTCGAGCAGTTTGATGCGGGAGTCGAATTGTGAGGTGAAGAAGATATTCTCAGGCTGTGAAAAATAAAAGTTTGCATTTAATATATAAGAAAATCGGTTGAGAAAATTTTACTCGCTCTGTCGAAAAATGCACAAAATATTCTTGGTTCAGCAGTTTTTTTTAATGAATTGTCACCTGTATTCCTAAGTGAACATAGCTCTTTCGATGGAAGTGTTTGAGAAGGTCGAGGACTTGGGTGGTAACTGATTTCACTGTTTCTTCGTTAACTTCAATGCGTTGGTTCACTCGTTCCCAAAGACTTTCACCGGAGATGCTGTACGCAGAAAGAGGTTGTGTACACTTTACTGGTAAATAATTAATATAAACTTTTTTGCAAAGTTGTTATAATTTAAAAAAAATTTTATGTAATTGAAAACATACTCAAATTGTATTCTTTTAATTTCTATATTTCAGCTTTTCTCGATAAACCAGTATCATGGTGAAGTTGAATGGCAAGACTTACTATTGTATTACAAGAACGGTCTGGTCATTGGTGTCGAATACTTCGTGCAATTTCAGCATGTTCTTATGACGAAGAGATTCCATCTTCTGAAGTTCAGAGTCGAGTGCTTCGCGACGTTCAACAGCGGTGTTCTTCTTGTCGACGAACTTTCCGATCCAGGAGATTCCTGTGGACCTCTCCACGAGACGGTGCAGACGTGTGTTTCGATTTCTGAAACGAAAGTTTTCGTGTTAAACTTCACTGTGAACTGACTCGAGGAGCTAAACCAAACGACTTCTATCATATCTAAAAACTATTAATTTTGCTTGATACCAAAATCTTTCAGTAAAAATTTAAAAAGGAGGCATACTTGTCGAGTTCTTCACAAATAATGTATCGGTCCTCCAGGTGGCCTCGTACTCTTGGGATATCATAACCCAGTTCTGAAATATTCAATTAAAACAATGAGGTATATAATATTTAGCCGTCATTTAATTACCAACACAAAAGATAGCGCACCTCGAAGGTCGTATTCTCGTGCAACCGTCTTGGGTCCTTGAGTCCGGAAGAGAGTAGACTCCTCGCCTGGGTCGCCCAATCCATGAGCGTTCTCAGCCCGAACTCGGAAACGATAGCCAGTGTTCTCCTCCAGATTGCTCGCTAGGAAGGAGCGCGACTTAGTTGTTGCTAGACGCTTCCAGGTAGTGCTTCCTTCCAGTTGGAACTCAAGGATGTAGGCGAGGGTGTTGAGGGAATCCAAGTAGGACCACTCCACCAACAGGGATCGTTTGTCGTGAGCGTACACGGAGGGCTTTCCAAGTAGTTTAGCGGGACGGTCTAGAATCAAAAGATGGCTATACTTTAGTGTTCTACCAGATCCAGCACGACCTTTCAAATATTGTCTCAAATAAAGAAAACTACACGTTTTTTATAAAAATTAAACTAAAAACATTTGAAATTTGAATTACCGTTCACGTGAACAGTTATGTCAAGGCTATCTCTGCCATAGTCGTTAGCGATCCATATTCTGTACCGTCCTTCGTCCTTGTAGGTTACATCAGTCAGTGAAAAGATGAGATAGGTGTCTGTCACCTCCATCGATGGGTAGATTGGAACACCGTTTCTCTCGATGGTCACCCGTGGGGCAGGCCTACTTCGGATTGGTATACGAATCTTCTGATATTCTCCACGGTTGAGCGAGAAATGACAAGAGAAGGTTGGAGCTCGGACTATGCGAGCTGCAGCTGTAAGCAGAGGGCAACACAATGTGAGGTAGGCGTAATTTTTATAAGAAATATTTGTCAAACTTATACCAGCGACAACAATGTTCGTCTGATTGGACTGGCTGCCTCGGATATTGTTCAATCGGCATTCAAGACAGCCGGCATCTGCTTCGGTGACGTCTCGAATTACCAATTTCTGAATGGTTCCTTCACTAGTCACTTGATATTTGCGATTTGGAACAACTTCTTTAAAATTGTGATACCTTAAGAGAACAAGGTAACTGAGGTAAAAATGTGAATAAATTATAAATATAAGAAAAATACTTACCAAGATACTTTAGGAAGAGGGTCCCCATCGATTTGAGCCACTGCTGTGATTGTGTTACCTTCAGTACAGTTCAAACTGGATGGAAGTGGTTTATTAAATCGTGGAGGAATCAAGGCTGTAAACAATACATAAAAATATATTCAAATATAAATTTGAGCAATAAATTTTCAAAATTCAACATACCATGAGAGTGTGTAATTTTAATAGGCTCCAATAAATGTATAGGCTCGCTCCGATATCCATCATATTCCGCGATCACCCTGAAATCATAGCTAGAACCAATTCTAAGATCGGTACATATCGCAGAGGTGTCAAATATTGGACCGGGTAGTGCTCGCACCCACACCCCATTAATATCGTCGACCGCTCGCTTCTCAATAAGATAACCCACTCGTCGGCCAAAAAGGAAATCATGTCCAGGTAGCCACTGCAGCGACACGATTCCACGATCAATGGCTGTTGCAGAGAGTCGGGTTGGTGACGTCAAATGGTCGACTGGTAGACGTTGGACCGTCATCGGTGCCAGGTAGGCAGACTCTCCCTGTAGGCTAACAGGGGCACTCTGACCAAATTGATTGATCGCACGGATTCGGAAGTTATACTTGACCTTGGGCAATAGATCGGTAGCCTCAAAAGTAGTTTGCCCGGCTGGGAGTTGTGCAAAAGGTCGCCAACAGCTAGTTTGATGATCAAGCATTTCGAGGAGGTAGTGGCGCGGACGATTTCCAGCGTCGGTGTGTTGTTCGGAGTGTGACCAGCGGAGTACCACAGAGTAAGGTCCACTCAGAGACATTCTGAAATTAGTGGGTGCGGTGGGACTGGCTGATTCTAAGACGTGAGGCCGAATTATTCGATCGATTAAGACGGGTTCACTCAATCCGTACTGATTGCGGGAACGAATTCGCAACTGGAATTGAAAGTTTAAGATTATTTTGTTATAAAATCAAAATGACAGACAGCTGAAAATAACATAAAATTCTTTATTTTTTATTCAATTTGACTAATCCAAAATTATGTTATTGATTTTAAATAATTAAAATACCTGATAAGGTTCTTCCCCTGGGTATGGCAACGGTACTTGAAGGTTTTGTTGGCGAGTTTCTCCAACCGGAATCCAATGACGCCTGTTTGGATAGCGACGTTCTATCACATAGTCCACAACCTTACTCATACTATTGTAGTTAGGTGGTGACCAGGATATAGTATGGTGAGTGTCTTCTTCAAAAGCACCATGGTAACGTGCATCAGTAGGAGGTGCGGGTGGACTTCGATTCATAGAGTGGTATTCCTTAGATAATTCGACCGGCGTGCCAATAATGTCATCCAAATATGGAACAACACGGAATCGGTAGGCATGGTTCTCTTGCAGTTTTGGAATTGTCAGCTGAGTGATGCTTGGTGGAAGTGTGTCTATTGGCACCCATTGACCTCGAGGTTCAGTTACGTCAAGCAGCTGTACAGAATATCCAGATATTCCAGATTGATAGAGTGGTTTGGAAAGAGCATCCCACTGCAACTTGACGTATTCGGGACTAATTTTTGTCAAATGAAGATTCTTAATAGTCTCTGCAATAACTACAGTTGGAAAAATAAAGAATAATAAATTTAAAAATGAAAAGCTAATACAAGTTTTAATTCAATTTTTTATACCTGGAATTTTGCGGGAAATATCCAAGGGGAGGATTGTGGAATATGAACTTAAGCCAGTTCTGTTCTTGGCCGCAATACGGAAGTTGTATTTGAGGTTTGGCTCCAGAGATATCATATCATAACTGGTTGCTGCTGGCCCAATGTCCGCAACATGTGTCCACTCAGATGAAGGCTGTCCATCCTTTCGGTATTCAAGAATATAACCTTGCAATCTATTGCTACTGATACTTAAAGGAGGCATCCAACTTAGGTGAACACCACCAGTACGTATTGGATGAGCCGTAAACTGGATTGGCATCGCTGGGATGTTCATATCTAAAGAAACAGTAAAAACATTGTTTAGGCAATTTCATGTGGGCAATTAAAAATATTCCAAGTATTTACCTTTATTTGAAGCAGTTGTAATAGGATATGCCAGCATTGCGGGTTCACTTTGTCCAAAACGAGTTTCGGTTGTCACCCTGAAGAAATGCGGAGTGTCCGGAGCAAGGTTAGGTAGCCTTGCCCTTGTTTCGGTTCCGGGAATTCTTTTAATTGTTCGCCACTCGCTCGAAATTGGCTCCCAAGCATCTACAATGAGATCATAATGCTCGGAGAGTGTGGGCGACTTCCATCGAAGACCCGTGCTGTCCCGGTCAATATCTTCAGCATAAAGATCTTGAACTTGTGGTATTCGGGGAGACTTGTGATATGTATTTGGTTCAACATAAACATATCGCGATTGAACAAAATCTCCAGTTCCAATTGAGGCATCACCTCTTCCAGCAATACGGAAGACATAAGAAGCACTTTCTTGTGGAGAAGGAATACTTATACTATTTACTCCAGCCGGTGCAACAGTGACAGTCGTCCACAGGTTGGAATCCCCAGGACGCGACTGTATAATGTAATCTCTGATACGGTGATCTTTGATAGGATTCCAACTCAAGTTAATGACATTACTCCGATCAGCTTTAGCTTCTAAGAAGTTCGGTGGGGCTGGCAAACGGAATGAGTTTGGCTGTGCTGGAGCAAATCGCGTTGTAAGTGGAGCACTGATCCCATAATCGTTCTCTGCACGAACTCGATACAAATAGGTTTTGTTGACTTCGTCAACTACAGGAGATGTAAGTTCTGCTGAAAATTGGCCTGCTGGAATACGTTTCAAGTGAATCCAAGCGTCGCGGTGATCATCAGCCGGTTTATATTCAACAATGTAGTTTTTGGGCATCATTTCTGGAATTGGTTGTTGGGGTCGGAACCGATTATTATACGATGGAATGTCTATTGGCCTCTGCCACTGCAGTCGAATTTTATCGTTGTTTAAAGGAGTAATCAACAACGGTCCTAAAGGAGCTGATGGAGGTAGTTCACGAGGCAAAGCAATAGGCAGACGATTTCCGACAAGCGCTGGACCGAAACCAATTTCGTTAACCGGAATAACTCTATAAACGGCTTCTACTTCGGTTGGCAAACGGTATGATGTTCGAATGCCCGGGACACTTGTAACTGGTAACCAAGGTGTTAACATTTCTGGATAATGCTTTTCAATGATGAATTCTTCGACTGGTCGACCACCATCATCCTTTGGAGGTTGCCAAGATAGTGTCATGAAATCCGCAGTTTCATCGGATGTTAATTTCAACGGTCCAAGTGGTTGTGAAGGAACATCTATAAGAGAATTGACAGGGATTAATAATTACAATTAAAAGTATTTAAAAAGACAAAGACTTACCATATCCTGAAGTATATTTAAAGGGAGTTTCAGACGTCAATAGTTCCTCTTTGCCACTAAAGTCCACGGCTTGCACTCTAAATTCACGTCTATCTCCTTCGTTCAGTCCACGTAATGTAAATTTAGGATCCGCGTAAGGAGATATGTCAGATAATGGCATCCACGTAGTTTGATCAGGTCGCTTCGTTTCTAATCGGTAAGATTTCATTCTGGATAAAGGTTGTCGAGGTAAATCCCATGAAATATCAACTTCGCCAATTCCTGATGGAGTCACTTTAACTGGTCGGATAGCTTCCAGAGGAATCCATGGTCTGCGAAGTTGTGGTACGTAATCATTCATAGGTATGTAGCTGACCAGTCCAGGGCCCAATCCAACTTCATTTACCGGTATGACTCGATAGATAGTTCGATCTGCTGGTGTATCTGACGCTGGTAATGATAGAGATGTTTGCGCAGCTGGTACACGACTAACTGGTTGCCATTGATAACTGTCGTCAGGTCGCCTTTCGACAATGTATTCCTTCACAGGTCGACCCCCATCTAGAAGAGGTGCCTTCCATGAGAGTTGTGCTGGAGAATCGAAACTTTGTGCTTCAAAAAAAATTGGACCTCTAGGTTGTGAGGGAACGTCTAAAATGTAAATTATGTTAACAGCATTATTTAAGAATAGTTTATTTAGTAACTTAATTTAGTATAAATATTAAAATAAATTTCTCACCATGCATGGGACTAAACTTGTAAGGAGTGTCATAAGTGATTGGTGTTGCAAGTCCAGTTCTGTCAACAGCCTGCACACGAACTTCAAAGTTATCTCCACTTCGAAGGTCTTTAAGAGTATGTTGCGGCCCTGCTGACACTGGAAATTCTGCCAACGGTGTCCATCCAAATTGTCCTGGACGACGCATTTCAAGTCGGTAGGTTTCTGGTCTTGCTCCTGCTGGGTGATATTGGAATGGTTCCCACTGCAATTCTACAGAATTGTCTCCAATTTTTCGTATTTCAATTGGTTGAAGCAGGTCAATCGGACGTCGAATAGAGTCAGACATTTGATAAGGTTGGTGCATTGTTGGAGTATAACGATCTTGTCCAAGAAGTGCTGGCCCGTAGCCGATTTCGTTGACTGGGATTACACGGTACATGTTCGTGCCCCTAGACGGACTGTCAGCATGGGGTAGTGGGAATGATGTCTGACTGGCTGGTACACGGCTAATAGGTCGCCATTCATAATCAAACTCTGGTCGATGCTCGATTATGTATTCTTTAATTGGGCGTCCTCCATCCTGAAGAGGTGGCAACCAAGATAGTTTGCCTGGTCGTTTATCATCCAATTCTGGGATAATTTCTAATGGTCCTCGAGGCTGTGACGGGACATCTGAAATTAAAACAATTTTTACATATATACTTGTATTATGAAGTAAATTTAATAAAATGCAATACTCACCATAAAGTTTGGTGAACATGTAAGGTGTCTCGTAAGTTAAAGGCATCGATTTTCCATTAGATTGAAGAATTTTTACTCGAACATCAAACGTATCACCGTCACGTAAGTTCTTAACGGTGTAGCTTGGCAACGCAGTATCGACTGGAATGCTAGCCAATGGGGACCATCCAGGACGACCGGGCCGTTTAATCTCTAATTGATAGCCCTGTGTGGTAGGAGCAGTTACCAAAGGCGCTTCCCAAAATAGTTGAACAGAGTTAGGACTGGTTCGGACAATTTCGATGGGCTTCAAAGGTTCTGTTAATCGGGCCATTTGATCGTCGAATCTATATCCACGAATCGGGGAATGATCTTGTGGGATTCTGGGCGGTTCACTTCTTCCTACTAGAGCTGGTCCAGGTCCAATGGCGTTGACCGGAATGACTCGATAATTCATGTTATCGGTATCCATGTAGGGTACTTGGAAATTTGTTTGGTGGGCTGGCAGGCGTGTTATTGGTTCCCACTGTTGGGACTGTGTAGGACGACGCTCTATTATGTATTCTTGAATCGGTTTACCTCCGTCATTCAAAGGCGGTCTCCATGAAATCGTTCTTGGAGTACGGTCGGATTGTTGGCTCCACATTTCAGGGAACAGAGGTCCAATCGGTTGTGATGGAATATCTAAAATGCAATTTGAATATATTTAGTAAATAAAAATCTCAACCAGTGAAAAGTAATTAAACATTTTACTAAATTATATTATTTCTATAATTAATATTTAGGGAATTTATTTGCCGTTAATAAAAAAAACTTACCATAAAATTTGCTGTATGAAAACGGTGTATCGTCGGTGATTGGAGTTGGTACTCCGGCGCTGTCAATTCCCTGTACACGTAGTTCAAATCTATCCCCCTCTGAAATATTCCTCAAGGTGTAGTGTGGACCAGATTTTATTGGGATATCAACAATTGGAGTCCACTTATGCATCCCGTGTTCACGTTTTTCTAAACGGAAATTAACTGGCTGTTTGCTACCTATTTGAGAAATATTAGGTGGTTCCCAGTGTAGATCAACTGTTCCGAGTCCAGTTTTCGAAATTTTAAGAGGTTTCAGTGGTTCCCAATGAAGTGGACTATCTGAATATATTGGCTGACGTTGACGAGGAATTATTTCAGGCGTAAAATAGGGCCTAGATGGGTGGTCAATTCTACTAACCAAGGGTACACCCATGCCCACTTTATTGACTGGAATCACTCTGTAGATATCGGACTGATTTCTAGGACCATCCCAATCCGGGAGACCGTAATGGGTAGTTGTACCGGGGGCTATGGCAACAGGCTCCCACACTGGCGAGTGGTCAAGACGTCGTTCGATAATATATTCAGTAATTGGTTGTCCACCGTCATAAGCAGGGGCGCGCCATTGTAGGCTTGGCCTTGTGTCTGCTGTTTCAATAGATAATGGACCACGAGGCTGAGATGGTACTTCTGAAAAAATAAAATGTCAAAATATTAATAAAAGAAACTATTATATCATCATAAATATTTTTAAAGTTCTTACCGAAACCTTTCAAAAATGTATATGGTGTTTCATAAGTAAGAAGACCACTATGCCCAGTTTTATCTGTCGCACGAACGCGAACATCGAATGTATCCTTGTCATGTAATCCACTAAGTGTATAGTGTGGCGTAGACGAGGCTGGCTCATGAGTCAGTGGCATCCATTCTCTTTCTTCAGGACGTTTGATTTCTACTGTATAGCTGTCTAGAGGAATGCCCCGTGGAGGTGTCCAACTAAGATCTATCGAGTCTGGACCTTTTTGTCTTATATTAACCGGCATACGTGAGAACTCAAGAGGATAGAAGAATGACTCGCCCATACGATATGGTTGTGGAATACTGGCAATCTCTCCTATTCTAAAACAATGAACTGGAGCCACTCCAAAATAATATTGTTTTCCAGGCTTCAAGTGGTCGATTGGAGCTCGTGACAAATTTTGATTAACACGATTAACCTCTTGCCAATCTTTTCCACCTAGTTCACGTTGGAATACCGCATAACTATCTGGTTTGATGTCATCTCCAAAAGCTGGTAGGTTCCATTCTAAAGACACCCCAGATGGCCGTGGTTGGTCCACTCGGACCGATGAAATTGGAATTTCAGGTATCCTGGTTTGCAGACGTGGTAAAACAGCAGCAGTTTCCAATGGTTTACTAGCCATTCCTTTGTCGTCAACTGCTCGAACACGAATATTTAGTGTATCACCCAATTCTGGCAGATGAGGAATCTCATAAGAGGTGCGTCCAGCATCAACATCTGCCAAATGTTTCCATATCGGCTGATAAGGTGGACGATAACTCACTTCGTATTTTTGAAGTCCAATTTGATTTCTCGGAGGTTGCCAAAACATCTCAATACGATTGTCTGGAAGTCCCAGACGTGAATGAACTGGTTGAATGCGAATAGGACCCTCTGGTGGGCTAATGGCTGGAGACTTAACATAAACAGAGCCCCACGAGTAGGTCGGTTCACTAGCTCCATATTCGTTAACTGCAAGAACACGGAAATCATATCGTTGATCTGGTCGCAAATTGCCAACAGAAAAGACCTGAGTATAAGGCTCTGTTCGTCCAGCAATTGTCCAATTATTGTTTCCTTCAGGCTTCATCTCGAGAATATATTCTCGAACTGGAACGTCAGTTTCTTTCGGAGCATTCCAAGAAACAAGAACTGAGTTAGCATCCACATTGTCAAGTTGTAGTGGTCCTTCAGGTTGTCTGGGGGCAGATGGACGGAAAAGTACTGGTCGGATATACAGTGGAATTGATACTGGTTCACTCAAACCGTAATCATTCTGTGAACTGACTCGGAAGGCATAATCAACGTTGTCCAATAGGTATGGAATATTGATATCATTTATTCCATGTGGCACTTTACGGTAGGGAATCCATTCTTGTGTTCTTGAATCCCATTTCTCCACCAAGTAATTAGTTAATTGCCTATCACTAGATGTTGGGATCCAAGCAAGTCTGGCACTGTCTCCTGTTACTTCTGTGACACGAACATCACTTGGAGGTTCCGGAACAGATAATTCGAGTCTTGCTTTGTAGGGTAAGACTGTAGAAGTAACAGGACTACCTTGTCCATAGCGATTATAGGGAGATACTGTAACTTGGTATTCGTGGTCATCGGTTGCGGTAGGGGCGTGATAATAGGTTATATCAACTGGTAAATCCGGTAATTGATGAACCTCTCCGGAGGTTATGTCCTTTAAGTTAACTTTGTAGCCTAATAAAGGCGCTCCACCATCATCAATTGGAGCTTTCCATGCAATGTCGACACCTTGATGACCTGTTGGATAAATATCCAAGCCCCATGCTGGACCTGGAGGACCTGTCGATTTAGGAGATCTAACAAATCGATCCATCATAATTGGAAGCATGGCGTGCCCATATTTATCTTTGGGTTTCACACGATACCAGTGTTCGTCCTCTTCCTTAACACCTTGAACAGCGAAGGATTGCGTTCGACCGCTTACAGTGTTAATTATTTCCCATTTTCCCTTTTCTGGATTGTACCGCTCAATGTCAAATTCGTCGACTGGTCGATCAATCAAGGTTGGTTTATCCCAAGACAATGTTAATGAATTCTTGTTGATGTCACTAACTCGAAGGGAACGAGCTGCAGGTCCTCTACGTTCAGCAAATGGGAAGTCGTCTTTAAGTGTGGGAATCTTTTGCTGTCGATAGGCATCGTAGTCAGCATCAGAGTACAAAGGCTTTGCGTCTACATCCGGATAGTAAGTATACTGAGCACCAGTGTCGTCATATTTTCTAGTGATTGGAGCTTCTTCTGAATGTTTTCTCTGAGATGCGATATAATCCTTTGATTTGAAGTAATCGTCTTTCATTGGAGCTAGAGCTGGAGGGACAGGCCTTCCGCGATCGTCAACTTCAATCAGCTTGTCTGGTTCTTGTCTGTCAAATACCAAGCCATACTCTAATTGTAGACGTTGTCTTATACCATCAGATAACTCAAAAACAGATTGTAAATGAGTTTCTCTTGATTGTTCCGGCCAGCCAACACGAGATGACAGCTCCTTAAAGGGAGCCCGTTCAGTTTCTTTACCAAATCTTGATCTTAGATATGGCTTTTCGGTCTCGTAACTGTCGCCTTCATAACCTAGAGGAGTTCTTCTACTTCGAATTGGAGAAGTTTCTTTAATGCTTCTGCCATATCGATCGGTAGATCGATCTAATCCAATAGAATCTCTTCGTTCAAACCGAGTTTCACGATACTCTGTTGATGTGTCTCCGATGTCTCTTGAATATCGATCAGTTGGACGATCATATCCAGCAGAATCAATTCTAGTGGAGGGTTTACCACCTATTCGAGAAGAATGCTCATCCTTGAAATATTTATTGCCCGGTCGAGAGTAGCCAAGGGAATCTCTTCTTTCGACACTTCGTCTACTGTACCGAGATGAAGTATCGGTCCTTTCTTCTGTAAAACGATGTTTAAACGTGTCTCGTCCAATAGAATCCCGTCTATCTGAAGCTTCATGAGGCACTGTAATTTCCAAAGGAATACTTTTTCCTGCATCGCCAACTGCAAATATTCGTAGCTGTGTTTCTTTGGCGTTCTTTCCACGTTGAACTGCAACTTCACGAATTTCTTTCGGAACATCAGCGATGTGCTTCCAACGACCGGTTTGCGAATGAAATTCTTCAACTGAAAAACCTCGAATATTTTCTGCACCAGGAACATCTCTTGGCATTTTCCATTCAACATCCATTACTTCTCGTTCTGGATGTTGTACAGTCGCCTTTTCAACAGGGGGAACAGTAGATTTTTCAAATACAATCATCGACTTGTCAACCTCTATCGGTGAGCTTGCGCCATTTGCATAGACAGCAGTAACTCTGAATTTGAATAGCTTATTCGGTCTGATATTTTTCACTTCCAACGAGTTTGTATCCTTAGATACGAAGTCGAGCGGCTGCCAGTCAGCTCCTGCTAATTCAGCATCCATTTTCTCTATTTTATATCCCTTAAGATCAGAATTGTCACTGGGCGATGGTGAATGCCACCTCAAAAATATGCTGTTTGTAGATGGATCTGCTTTAGCTGTCAGTTTGCGGGCTGATGGGAGGTTCAATTTCTTTACATAGCTGTCGGTAGCTGTAAGCGGAGGACTTTCACCTTCGGCATTAACAGCAATGACTCTAAAGAAGTACTCGACATTAGGTTTTATGTTGGAAAATTCAGTGGAGGTATCCAAGGATTCAACAGCCGGTTTCCAATTGTATCCGCGTCCTTCCTTCACTTCAACACGATAAGCTTTCAATGGAAGTCCACCAGTACTAACAGGAGAATTCCATATTAGCTCAACAGTATTGTCATTTACTTCACGAATTTTCAGTGGTGATCGAGGTGCTTTTGGTGGTTCTAAAAAGTATTATTTATCGAGAGGTTAATTATAAATTATATAAAAATGTATAAATCTATTATGTATTATACCTGTTTCTTTGATCGGACTGATTTGAGCACTCGTTTCAAGAGGTTCTGAAATACCATTTTTGTTTTCTGCTACCACACGGAAGTCATAGGCATTTCCTTCAAGAAGATACTTGACATCAAACTGAAGAGAACTAGTCGGGGAAACCTTTCCAATTTCTTGCCAGCTTCGACGGAATGCTTCCCTCTTCAAAATTCTGTAAATGGTTATTGGTGACCCACCATCGTCAATTGAACGATTCCATGATAGAGTACATGATTCAGAAGTGATGTCTGAGATACGTAGAGGACCACCAGGAGGTCCAGGAACAGCTACGAGAAAGGATCGATAAAGTATAAAATTGTATCATTATACTTGGCAAAAGTAAACTTTATCAGCTGCTTACTTGTCATTGCTTCAGGAGAAACCGATGGCTCTGTAGACACAATCTCTCCAACTCCAAATTTGTTGTGGCCAGCAACTCCAAAGTAATACTTCTTTTCAGGACTCAGTTTACCAACAACTAACTTGTCAATAAAGTAGTCAACGGAGGAAACTTGTATCCACTCGGAACCAGGCCGGTCTTCCTTGACATAGATGAAGAAAGCATCCAGATGGAATTGAGTTCCTCTTACGTAGTCACGTGGAATGAGCCATTCAATCGATATGTTGTCGCTTCCCTTTCCAGTTACTTTTACCCACACTGGGGTGGGAGGTTGCTCTAAAATAAAGTAGGAAAATTAATTTTAAATAAATAAAATTATTATATATAGATAAATTGTTTTGGCTCCCAATACAGTATTAGTAATAATAAAATAAATTAAAATCAAGGCTGTAGGTTTCAAAAATATATTTCACAAATTTTCGAAGCACTGATTTCTGGTCATGTGACTGAGGATATGAAGTTGGTCTGGAAATAAAGTTTCTAAATATTCAGGTAGAAGAGTGTGTGCGTTACGCAATCAATTATAGATCGGATTAAATAAGATAAGTTGTCTAAAAAACAGTTTCATGAAGTCATGGGATTATATTGACTGAAAAAATCAATAAAAATTTCAATAAAACTGAAGTTAGACATTTCACTAAAACAAGAAGGAAGAAAGTTACATTGTGAATCCCAGTTCGAATCTACCAGAAATCTTACACCTTACGCAACGCCTTGAAGAAAGGGAAGTCACCTCCGATCTGCAACCTAACAAGTTGCAAACTACAGAACCGCCTGTACCTCAGCAGAAACTGCGTCGATTCAATCAAATGCGACAAGTGCGACGAAGATATATTGTGAGCAGCATTAGAGCTCTACATAAACGGTACAGCGAGCACCCCTCCAACCCCAATTATTCTTCCATCTACAGACACACAAGTGTATGCAGTGACAAGTTCACGGTGTCAATTCTGGCAATGGACAACCAGGAAGTCAATCTGCGCTTTAAAGAGGCCATCAAAATCGCTCAACGTGCACCCTCTCTCAACAGCAAAACCGAGCGCGAGGAACTCCTTTATCTAATTTATTGATTCACGATGTAACTTTCTCCTCCTTCTTGTTTTAGTGAAATGTCTAACTTCAGTTTTATTGAAATTGTTATTGTTTTTTTAGTCATTATAATCCCATGTCTTCATGAAACTGTTTTCTAGACAACTTATCTTATTTAATCCGATCTATAATTGATTGCGTAACGCACACACTCTACATGTATTTTTAGCAACTTTATTTCCAGACCAACTTCATATGCTCAGTCACATGACTAGGAAGCAGCGCTTCGAAAATTTGTGAAATATATGCTTGAAACCTACAGCTGTACTTTTACTTTATTTTATTATTATATATAGGTATTCAAAAATATTCGTTAAATAGATGTAATCAATAAACATTATTCAATGGTATTTTTATAAACGAAGACATTTATCTTTAAAATTATGATTTTCAAAATTTGTATAAATAATTAAATTAAACAAAATTGCACATTATTACCTTCTCGTTCCGCAATATGGAATGTGTGTGATTCCAGAGCATGTCCAGTTCCAGATTCATTGAAAGCGGCTACTTTAAATACATAGCCTTGATCTGCAACCAAACGGGTGGCTTCGATGGATCGCACATCACCAGAAACCTTGCCAACCTTATGCCAGGCGGTACTGTTGACAAATCGCATGTGCACAGCGTAACCCTTTAGCGGCAGACCTCCCAAATCTTCAGGCTCTTGCCAACCAATCCTAACCGATTGTGAAGTTGCATCATTGAAAACAAGTGGTCCCAAAGGTGTTCCAGGAACACCAAATGGTGACGTGCAAACGATGTCACTAGGCATTGTTAGTGGTTCGCTACGTCCCATTAAATTCTCAGCACTAACTCGGAATTTGTACCTTTCGCCTGGGGTCAGGCCAGCAACCAAAACCGTGGTATCATCACCAGATATTCGGGCTGCGTGTACCCAACGCTGCTTTTTAAAGTCATAACGTTCAATGTGTTGTGATTCCACAGGACCCCGAGATGACGGCATCCAGTCAATTTGAATGGCACCTGTGGATTTATTGGTCGCTGTGAGTGGTCCAGTAGGAGTTGACGGAGGAGCCATAGGAGTCTTTGGAGAGTAGACATCAGAGTAAAGAGGTTGACCAGTACCGACCTGGTTTTTGGCAGATACACGGAAATAGTAGTTGTTCTCCGGTTGAAGGCCACTGACATTATAGTTGAGTTCGTAGGGAGATGTCTCACCAATCACCTTCCATGGAAGATTCTTGTAATTCATTTCCAAAATGTAACCTTCCAAATGCACTCCACCGTCGTCCAGAGGGGAGTTCCAGTTGACTATTGCAGATGTCAGGTCTTCGTCTTTTGGACAAATGCGCATTGGAGACTGTGGCTCTCCGGGAACCTTAGGAGGTCGATTAAAGGAAACAGATTTTTCTGACTCCAGCCATTCACCTGCTCCCACATCGTTGATCGCTCGAACTCTAAATCTGTAGGCCAAGCCTGGAAGTAAGCCTCTTGGCTCATAAGTAGTGTCTTTAGCCTTTATCTTAGCGACTGATTGCCATCCTCCAGTGCCAACTTCTCTAATCTCAAGTTCGTACTTTTCGACTGGTTTTCCTCCGTCGTCTAGAGGAGGTTGCCACCTTACTTTGAGGGAATCATCTGTGATGTCAGAACAAACAAGTGGTCCTTGTGGTACATCCGGAACGGCTGAAATTAAAATATAAATCATTGATAAAAATGATTGCTGACGTTAATCAATGTAATCATTTTAGCTTACAGAATGGACTCTTTAGCACCACTGCACCCTGCTGTACGAGCGGTTCACTTTCGCCAACACCGTTAACCGCAATCACTCGGAAGATATACTCCACCCCTGGTAACAATCCATCAACCTCGGTGGTCAGGCAATTGCCACGTAGTTTTATCTGATGCGAAAAGTGACTGCGTCGAACATCCTTTCTCTCCAACAGATAGGCTACAATCGGCTCCCCATTATCACTCTTGGGCGGTTGCCATGAGACTGTAGCCCGATTGCTATCGATAGGAATTGCTTCCAGGGGTCCTTGTGGTGGAGTGGGAACGTCAGAAACAATCAGTTGGATGTCCAGACTTGCCTCTCCGGCTGAGCTCTTGGCCCTAATGGTGTAACGACCAGCATCCTCAACTACTACCCTCCGTAGATTGACGTAAAAGTCGTCGCCATAGTGTTCAATGATGCAACGATCGAAGAGCACATGTCCCTGATGAAGCAGTTCTACCTCAGCCTTTACTTCGGACTTGACCTGAACCGGAACACGAAGGTTGTTGCCTGGTCGAAGTCGATATTCGGTTTCGCCCATGATTTGAATAGTAGGAGGTTCTTTAATAAAAATAAAGAAAAATGTCAGAAAGTAAAGCTTGACTAAAATAACAACAAACAAATAATTCACCCTTTTGTGTAGTTTTCTTTTTCTTAAGAGCCTCCATTCGTTCGATAATTTCAGCCTCTTGTTGAGAGGCGGCCGCTGGTACGATAAATTCTCCGTCAACTTCATCTCGAGTTGCTCCACGTTGTTTTTCTTGTTCTTTCTTGACTGCTATAAAATAGTAAGAATAAAAAAAAATTCGCATGATACATACCAATTATTTGTTTGTATAAAAATTAACAGAGTCATAATATTATGTTTTATAATATAACTCACGAGCTTTGGTATGAACGGTCTCACAAGGTTCCGAAGGCTCGCTGTTTCCAATTCGATTCTTAGCTATCACTCTAAATTGATAATCGGTATCGGAGCTGAGTTCGGATAGAGGAATCTTTGTCTGTCGAATAGGGTAAGGGTAACCACGAATCCAGCGCCCGGTGGGAGAGTCTCTCTTCTCAACCATATAGCCAGTGATGGGTTCGCCGCCATCCTCTTTAGGAGCGTGCCATTTCAAGGTGACTTCGGTCTCGCCGATTCCCTCAACACTAAGGTCGTAAGGAGCTGACGGAACGTCTATTATAGAAATGTGATAATCAGATTAGGTTCACGGTAAAGATATATCCTATAAATATAAAACATACTATGATTTTGCCTCTAACTAACAATAAACTCTGTAAAATTATGTCCAAATCGTCACCTTTTAGAGACTTCATCTCAATTGGGGTCTCGATCTCCGATGGATCGCTCTCCCCTACTTCATTTTCGGCCACAACACGGAAGGTGTAATTCGCGTCTTCCATCAGGCCCTTGGCCACTGCTCGCAGTTGGTCGTGCTGGCCAAGTCTACAGACAGTCGACCAGGTTGTTTTGTTTAACTCCCGCTTCTCCACAGTGTACTGTTTGATCTTGGAGCCCCCATCGCTGGCAGACTTGACCCAGGTCAGCACAACTTGGTCCTCACCGTGTCGCTCGCCAACCACATTTACCGGTGGTGAGGGAGGCGCGATTACTCGAAGACGAAACTCGTGACTCGCCTCACCAACAGGATTGGAAACACGTAGCGCATAGATCCCAGTGTCATCGAGTGTCAGTTGATTGAGAGTGAGAGCCGTGCTGCCCGATGAAGATGTCTCTATCAGAAAGCGAGCATTGTCCTTAACAGAGGCCTCGTTGAATGTCCACTGGACAGAGCAGACCGGGTGGCCGGAGAAGGTTGCCGGCAAAATGAGGTTAGTGCCAGCTTTCTGTGTCATGTCGGACCGGTACTTGTAGTCTATGCTAAGACTGGGCTTCTCTGTAAGGGGCGTTGTCATGGAGATTATAGATTAATTGTTATCAAAAGTTTACTGAATTTTAATATTTTCTATTTAATGAAAGCATGTTTATTTAAAGTTTATCAGTTATACAATAATCTCTCAACAAAGAGAAACGATAAACAAATTTAAGTGAAAATATAAGTCATTTGTTTTTCATTTTTTACATTTTTGATTTCGAAGTAAACAGATTACTACGTTCTTAAACCTGTCCAAGTCACAATCCATTTATAGAAATTTTTTTTTAAATAATGTTTCATTTGTGAATTATAAATTGTTGGAATCCTAAATTTTTGGTCTGTATTTGTTTACAAAAATTGTATGTGTATTTTTACTGTGAAAATTGTTACATTGATGTAAAAAAATAGTTACATAATATAAAAAGAATTTAGCAACTATTACTCATAATAATTAATTATTGTATATGTATAACAAAATATAATTTATAATGTAATATATTTATAAAATAATTTCATACTTTCATATTAGCACTAAAATGAATCTGTTTTGTTGCATATTAACATTCAAATAGGGACGTATCTTCTAAGTTTCAGTATAGAATAATTTAAGAAGCCTTGGCATAACAACAAGTCTAAATCGAAGTCTCACCTGATATCGTGACTCGACAAGATGTCTCAGCAGAACCCATTTCATTGACCGCTTTACATATGTATTCGCCGGCCTCTTCCAGTCTCACTTTGGGCACCTTGAGGGATGTTCGGCTATCTCTTATGCTGATCGAAATTTTCGGTTGTGATCGAATTTCTTTGTTTCCCTTGAACCTAATTTTTAGAAATAAAGATAGATTAGACTCAACGGCTTTTCTTTCATATTTGAAGTTTTCCATTTAAAACGGTCGGCTTGTGAAGGATACATTGCCTTCATAACAAAAATAGCACCATTAACCATAAACTTTTGCAACAAGGAAAACTATT